>PVJA010016576.1:0-42779 GCA_004027025.1 Myocastor coypus
TTCCATCATTAATCACAATGTTTGTCCTTATTTGATCCATAAGATTTGACAAAACATAATAGCTACATGATTAAATATGTAGTGGTTTAGCACTTCAAATTTTAATGACACAACTTCTTAGCACCATTCGCACCTGACAGTATGGCACTAGCAATAATAAGGCAGTCATATTTTTTCTTGAAATAAGCTGTTTTCCACTCCATTAATACAAATTATATGTTTTATTTTGTATTCATTGTTGCACAGTATCAGAAGATGTTCCAAGCTGCAGTTCATTATTAATAGCATTTCTTCTTTGTTCTCCTGCAGATTCAGAAGATTCATATTTATGTTTAAAAGGAATGTTAAGAAATGTACTAAAATGTCATCTCTCCATTCTTGATATTCTATTTAATTATTTTATTATAAAATTATTAAATTTATTGACACCAAAAAGTACATTGACTTACAGAACAATTATACACAAAAATAAACCAAAGTAATTATAAAACAGCACATTAACAATAAAAATCAAAGTAAAAGCTCAATAATTTAGATGGGATAACTGGCATATGTTGTAACTTACACTTGACAATAAACTAGCAATTCTTCCAGAGGACAACTGAAACTTTATTATTTAGTTTATCAACTGGTAAGGAAACATTTTAGCATTTTAGAAATCAGATATTGGTTTGTATCAACTAAATACTAGCCATGGATGTCAGTATTTTCTTAATAACAGCTTGAAATGCATTTACTCAGACATTATACTCCATTTTCCCAAGGCTATATACTCTTAAAAAAAAACTTAAAAATCTCATTTTGCAAAGCTCAATTTTGAAGTAAGATTAAGTTCTCTCAAATTAAAAAATAAAAATTTCATCCAGTCCCATATAATTTGAAAACTAGCAGGTCAGGTGATTTTTTATTTGTGTCCATCCATGCTAGTACTAAACAGCCAAGGGTCACTTTAACAGAAACATTCACTAGTTTTTTTGCTTGTTTGTTTGTTTGTTTGTTTTTTTGGTTGGGACCAGGGTTCAAACTCACAACCTTGCACTTGCCAGGCAGGCACTTGTGCCACGGAGCTATCTCCCTGGCCCCACACTAGTTATTTTGAGGTTTCACTTTTAATTCAAAAGTCTTTAGGAAACAAATTCTTTTGAAATTCTTGCTTATAATAAATGTTAATATGATGCAGAGAGGCTTCAAATAGTCAAATGACAAGTAGGAATTAATACATGAGCTTCAATCTTTGTCATGGACCATAACTCTCAGCTATATTTTAGCATTAATATTGGCTCTTATACACAATGAACGCATTATAGTGGGTGATACTTAGTCTTAAAACATATTTTTAAATAGTTCCCAAAGTATACATGGAATAAAGCACAAAGAGAAAAAAGTATTTTTTTTCTTTTAAAGATTTCTGATTGGTACTACTTTAGTATCTTCTTCTGCTAAAATTTTATTCAAATTATCTAAAGTTCACATAAGAAAATTATACTCAGATGGATAAATAGAGCTATGGACTATTTCAATAACACAAATTTTACCTAATTAAAGCAAGAACTTTATTAACTACGGAGAAGAGAAATAAGCCAGAGATCAAAGTCAACTCACAAATCAAGAAAATTAGTAATAAAAGGTAGGAAATGCAATTCAATAAAAGGTCCTCCAAATAGAAAGTCTTTACATATACAAGAGACTGATTCTAACTTGCTTAAATTTGACTGGATCAAATGTACGTAAAAACAACAGCTACAGAGAAAGGGTGAGTGAAGGGGGAAAGTTTAAATTTCATAATATGAGCCAACCTGCTTAAGTTCTGACATTAAAGTAATTTAAACAACTGAATTCTTTGAACAGTGATGTATTACATATATAAAAAACATCCCCAAATAGTAAGCTCTGCTGCTTTACAGAAAAATTAGGAGGACCCTGATTTTAGTGTGAAAATGCACAGGGGATAGATGGCAGGCAAAATTAGCCCCAAAATTTGTCTATATGCTTTAAAGTCTCATGGGCTATTAAAGAAGAAATGTGATCCTATGATGAATGTGCAAATATTCTCCCTAATATATACAACTTTTAAGATAACTCAAGAAAGCTTGAGTATAAAACCTCTATAAGGCAGAACACAGACCATAAAATTTTACTATTCTTTACAATTTCCTATCTGAAACCTCTATTTAGTCAAAATGATAATGGAGTATGATGTATTGAAAAAGACACTACATTTGCATGAAGATTTTCGATTTCTTTAGCATTTCTATTTGAAACTTCAAAATTTCTTTGGTCCACTAATATTTTAAAAAATTATAAAAGTAAGAATTCTCTACATACCTGGCAAATCTGATGACATGCTTGATATTGGCGTGTGGTGGAATGGCACAGAGTAGTCTGTTAATGAAGGTGGAATAGCAGCAGGATCAACTGAAGTCACACTGGGCACCCTTATAGAAGATGGCTGATACATGAGAACCCTGTTTTAAATAGCATTGGAAATTACAAATAATCTGGTTGTTACTTCACAGAAGAGAACAGCTGAGCCACTGGACATTTTTAGATGCATGTTCACCAACTCTCAACACAACTAAGTGGTAATTACTCCTACTTCCAATCTTCATTTTAGCATGAATGTGTGTGCCTCTAATACAGTTCAGTGCTGGAGTAACATGTAACATTTTCATCCATAAACAAACAAAAAAACCCTTTACATATCATTTTATTATTGTACATATAGCAAGCATATGGATATTATTAATCTACTTATAAAGAAATATATAAATAATATATAAGTTTCTTAGTAACAATTGCTCAACCAGAATTTCTTCAAATCCAACTGAACTTGTCTTTATTGTTTGAAATTTGGGAATAATGTGAGTATAACCAGTCAACATTGATACCAACAAACTTGATAGCAGTATGGTGCAATTAGAAATCAGAACACCATGACCAAAATTTGGGGTTTAAGGGCCAGGGAGATAGCTCCATGGCACAA
Source organism: Myocastor coypus (assembly GCA_004027025.1). Classification (NCBI taxonomy): domain Eukaryota; kingdom Metazoa; phylum Chordata; class Mammalia; order Rodentia; family Myocastoridae; genus Myocastor; species Myocastor coypus. Next base: position 2,984 of record PVJA010016576.1, read on the forward strand.
GTGCCTGCCTAGCAAATGCAAGGTCGTAAGTTTGAACCCTGGTCCTACCAAAAAAAAAAAAAAGAAAATTTGGGGTTTAAGAAATAGTATCCAAAATTTAAAATGTTCCCTGCCTATACTTTCAGAAAGTTTATGATTTTGAAATTAAGTTGTTCAAGTTCCTAAAAATTCAAATGCAAACATAATACTTCACCATTCAGTATTATATAATATATATGCAATTTAAAAGTTTTTAGTTTCAACATGTAATATAAATATTAAAACATGTTTTTGAAAAAAATTGAGGCTTGAAGACAAATTTTGCATTCTAACCTGTATTTTCTCATGGCTCAGTGTAAACAATTAGAAATTCACAAGAAAATACTCATTACTGTGTTTTTCTAAACTATTACTGACCCTATGGCTGCTGATAGCTATCTTAGCACCAAGTAATAAGATGCAAAAAAGGAGTAAAACATTAAGAATAGCATACCAAAATACTAACAGCCAACTACTATAAGCTTATTGGCACACTGGAAAAACCACTGCAAAGATAAAAGTACAACTGTTAGAAATTTTAAAGTGTAATGACAACTCAGGATGTCTAGACATCTGTTGCTATGGTTAAAACATTTACTGCTCAGATCATTAAATAATGGCAGTATGAGATGAGAGTTATCTTATTTAAGTTATCTTAAAAGTACACATATGGTTGTGCTGGTCAACTACATTGCTCTTCAAAGAATTAATACATAATGCAGGTAAGAATTCAGAAATCTTAAGATTTAAAACTGATTAAATTAGAGAACATATGAATTGTGTCTGAGGCTGTACTATAAGCCTAATATTTCAATATGCACTTTCCAAAGGTAGATGGAAATAGATGGAATATACCATCCAAAGATCAATATACCTAAGATCAGGTTTTCTGACTCTGAATGGTACCTGAAGAGCTAAAACCATGACCATGGGCTGGGCAGAAAGCTCAGTAGAATAAGCACCTGCCTGGTAAGTGCAGGGTCCTGAATTCAATCCCCTATACCACAAAAAAAAAAAAAAAAAAAAAAAAAAAAAAAAAAAAAAAAAAAAAAAAAAAAAAAAAAAAAAAAAAAAAAAAAAAAAAAAAAAAAAAAAAAAAAAAAAAAAAAAAAAAAAAAAAAAAAAAAAAAAAAAAAAAAAAAAAAAAAAAAAAAAAAAAAAAAACCATAAGCAGGATATAAGGATTATTAGGAAAGGCAGAATATGGACCTTAGAATAAGACAAACAGGAAAAAAAAAAAGGAAGAAAAAATAAAAGGTGGGAGAAGAACAAGGAGGAAGAGATTAGGTTCTATCTTATTGCTGGGGAGGAAATTTTTAAAAGACTCTAATTGTTTTGTTGCTTCACAGTACTAACATTTAATCTTTTTTAAAAAATGTAAGCAGGGCCAGGGAGATAGTAAGCAAGCAAGCTTTTCTGAATTTTATTTCTTTATTTTTGAGACAGGATCTAACAATGTACTCCAGGCCTATCTTAAAGCTGTTAAATAATCTAAGCTGGCCTCAAATTCATGATTTTTCTGCCTGTATCTCCCAAAAAGCTAAGATTACAGGCATGCACCATCCATAAAGCTGGCTTTCTTTCATTTTCTTTTTCCATTTTTTTCAGACAAGGTTTTACTATACAGTTCATGCTCGCTTGGAACTCAGTGATCTTCCTGCCTTAGCCTCCTGAGTGTGAGGATTATGAGCAGGTGCCACCACACCCAACTTAAAAGTTCATTTATTTTTTTAAAAAATTCCTACTTCAAAGTATATTAAATTATTTCTTTTGTCATTAAAATAAGGTAAAAAATTCAAGGTGTTTATAGAGTATAGCTTGTAGAAAAACTCATGCATACCTCTTCTCTCCCAGAAAGAAAATTCCAGGTAAATAAGAAAAAACATAATACCTATTTTCCTAATACTCCTCTTCCTTTGATATTTCCCTGGAGCTTTTTTTCTCTACAACCTGAGTGACCCTTTAACTTACATCATATTTATAGGAAATAATTCTTTCTTTTCCTAACCCTTCGATTTACATAAAAGTAAAAAAAAAAAAAAAAACCCACATTAGATTAATATCTCTAATGTCTTTATAGTAATATGTAACTACTACAGAGGTCTTGTTAATACAAAACTCTGAATGATTAAAAAACTATTCTTTATTTCTTTCTTTCTTTTTTTTGAATTTTATTTTATTTTATTTTTTTCTTGTTTCAGAACTTTTGTTAACTTATTATTTTTGTGGCCGGCTCAGCCTGCCCTGAGGGCAGGGCTGGCACAGCATGTGGTGCCGGGGATCGAACCGCAGTCCCTGAAGCCGCCCAAGCTTTCCCAAGCAGGCGCTTTAGACCACTGAGCCATCCTGCCGGGCCCCAAATTCTTTTTTTTTTTGTGGGACCAGGGTTTGAACTCACGACCTTGCACTTGCCCAGCAGGCACTTGTGCCTCGGAGCTATCTCCCCAGCCCCTATTCTTTATTTCTTCCCTATAAAAATGCTGTCTATCAAAACATGAGAATGACACAATGTAATACAGTTACAAATTATTACATCAACATCTGCAAGCTCACTAGGCATAAGAAAAAAGTTTAAGCACAGAGTCCATGTTTTTACTCAATGTCTGTAACTATTAACACAAAATCAATTTTATAAAAAAAGCTAAAAACTCTTGTTAGGACTATCAAATTACATACTGGTAGTTTTTATCAGAATCTTCACAAAGACCTTATTCATAAAACAATTTTAAAATTATGGAAAAATATATGTATTTGTAACAGGTTCCATGGAGACCTGTAAATGGCTGGGTTCTGCAGAACTATTTATATACTGTAATACTATGAAATAATAAAATTTTAGAAAGCTTTTAAAATTTGTTTCTGACTATAGTATTAGCCAATTATACAAATAGAAACAGGTATATACAACAGAAATATATATTTCAAATTTTTATAAATTTATAACACAAATTAAATTGGTAGAATGCATTAGCAAATATTAGTATTCTAAACCATTTTTTACCACCAGAGAATTACATGGAATTCATACTTGACCCAGACTTGCAGAATAAAAATAGGCTGATAATTTCAATTCACATACCTAAAACATAGTGTGTGCTTCTACTCTGTCCTCACAAAAGCATAAAAGACTAAAATTTAGAGTGGGCAGTGATATATAACAGCAGCATAAGCACCTGCCTAGCAAGCACAAGGTCCAGAGTTCAATTCCCAGTACAATAAATAAATAAATAAATAAATAAATAAATAAATAAATAAATAAATAAAAATTAAAAAATTGAAGTTTGGAATCAATTCTTTATGCTTTTTTTGGTGATACAATGATTTAAGCCCAATTCTTTGTGCATGCTACACAAATGTTATACCACTGAACTGCATTTCTAGTTCTGTAATGATTCTTTTTTTTTTTTTTTTTCAGGACCGGGGTTCAAACTCACAACCTTGCACTTGCCCAGCAGGAGCTTGTGCCTTGGAGCTATCTCCCCAGACCCTCTGTAATGATTCTTGATCCAGAGGAATGCATAATTTATCCACTCTTTGTTTTCTGTCATCATTAAGCTACCTTGAACAAACAACCATCCAATTTTTAAGGAGGCAGAAGCATAAAATATAAAATTCTTCTAATATATGCAAAACATCAGATTTTTTTCTAAAGCTTTACATGGTACCACTTCCTTTTGAAATTTGTAACACTGAATTTTATATTCCACTGTTTCTGCAAGAAAGGGGCTAGAAAAAAAAGGGGGGGGGCTAGAACTGTAATTAAAATGGTACCTGCAATTCTCTCTATGTGAGAAGCTTTCACTATCTTCACAGTCGTCTAAAACTGTTCATAAGAACAATTTGTTCTAAGACAGGACATTCTTAATATATTTACCTTACTTCTTACTCTATTAGTTTTCATCTGGTTTCTATCTATGGCCAAGAAGTCTAATGATAAACTTAGTTAAGATGGTAAAACACAAAGACAGGCTATGAAAAGAATGACACAGGAACAAAAGCTTAGAAATAGGAAAGGATCAGAGATGATAAACTACAGCATAAGCAAATACCATGACATATTAACAGGCAGCATTTACCAAACTTTATGATTTTAGCACAAAACACATACTATTAATGTTCAGGAAATTCCAATAAAGTATTCTCAGGTATCTTTTTGCCTTTGGCCCCAAATACACTTAATGTAATAACAAAGCTCATGTTAGGGTAGCCACAACATAATTTTATATTCTGGCTTAAGTTTCAGTCCCGAGACTTAGTCATTGTGACTTCAGTCATTATCATGTGGGCCAGGTTCTACAGCTTAGTTTTTTGTTCCATCACTCTGTCTGTACTCACATGTAGTACACGTAAGTATCATTATGGACTAAAATGCTATTAAATAAAACCAAACTACCCAACTACAGTAAACTCAATGGCCTATGTATCCTGAGCACTGTGTTTCTTTTATTAATGTGATATAAGCACAAATTAAGCAGTGAAGCCTTTAAGTCATTAAGTGAATTCCGACAGTTTACAAGCACTTCTATCAAGAATGGTATATATTCAATGTCCTTCAAGTATCTAATGACTACACTGCACAGCTAGTCTCATAACAAAACACATTCAATCAAGTATTTCCTCATATTAAAGCACCTATAAACAGTATTTTGTCATACATGTCATAGTAATACATAATTACATGACTTCTAGAGATTCTGAACTTTCTTTTTTTTTTTTTTTTTGGTGGGACTGGGGTTCAAACTCACGACCTTGCACTTGCCCAGCAGGCACTTGTGCCTCGGAGCCATCTCCCCAGCTCCCTTGAAATTTCATTTATCTTTCCATGTGATTGTCTGACTAGAGAAGCTATGCATATGTAAATCTAGTTTGTACTAAGACTTATACTGACTTCACAGAAAGAGCTAGGTATATTGAACTTATACAGACTTCAAGATCAAAACTTTCACGTGTTAATCATGCTTTCCACCTAGCTTTGTGTTAATTTTGTTTTCTTTTTAAACTAGAGAAGGGAGGGCTGGTTAGATAGCTCAGTGGATTAAAGCACCTGTTTAGGCAGATATAGAGGCCAAAGGTTGGACCCCCAGTGTCAGATGCTGGCCCTGCCCCCCGGGTTCCCTGAGAGGATGCCGGACTGGGCAGGGTGGTGCATGCCTATAGTCCCAGCTCTGGAAGCTGAAAAATAGGAGAATCACCATGAGTCCGATCTGTGTAGTGAGATCCTGTAGAATCTGTACTAAATACGTTAAAAAAGTAAAATGAAAAAATAGAACTAGATAAAGGCTAGCTAAGTATACTCCTAACTCCTCTGCATACTATGGTCAGTTTAGATTTTTATTACCAGATGTATATGCCATTTCTACAGGTATCTATGCAGTATCAATTCAAAGCTCAGCATCAGTAAGCTCAATCTTACAACCAGGACTGACTCCAACTAATTGCAGTACTTAAAACTCATTTTTCCCCAGCATATTATAATGGTCATAGCAAAGTATTATTTAAAATACTGCATGTAAGCATTGATTCTAATTCTATGCCAGTAAACATTTGAAAATGTATTTTGATTATATGTGTGTGTGTGTGTGTGTGTGTGTGTGTGTGTGTCTTTTTGAGACAGAGTGTCACTATGCATTTCAGGCTGGCCTTGAGCTCACCTTTTGTAGCCCAGGCTGGCCTCAAACTTGCACTGATCCTCCTGCCTCAGCCTCCCAAGTGCTGGGATTACAGGCATGTGCCACCACGCCCAGCTCTTGTATTTTGATTTTTTAATCATATAAATTACAGAAGTGCCAACCAAACTGTCTCAAAGGAACAATAAACAATCAGCATATCAGAAAAAATCCACTTGAATCACTTTTCTAATTTTCTACTACACTTAAAATGTTATTCCAATTAATAAAGTGAAAACATGTGTTCTTATCCTGATATATAAGTCATATCTGAAAATACATTTTAATGATAAAGAAAGCATGCTTAGGCAGTAACAGGGGCCTAGGGTTTGACCCTTGGCCTGCCATGCTACCGGTGCCACCATCACTTGTTGAAACAGTGATTGAAACTGGGTGTGGTGGCTCACACCTATAATCCCAGGGCTTGGGAGGCTGAAAAATAGCAAGGATCACTACAAGTCCGATCTGTATAGTAAGACCCTTTAGACCCTGTACTAAATACATTTAAAAAATTAATAATAATAAAAAGAAAGCAGCTTAAATGTTCTACTAAATACAACTATGTTAAAAAAAAGTAAACTGTTGAAAGTTGTAAAAAGTGGGGCTGGGGAAATAGCTCAGGGGCACAAGTGTCTGCCTGGCAAGTGCAAGGTCCTGCATTCAATCCTTAGTTCTGCAAAAAAAAAAAAAAAAGTTGTGAAAAGTATATTCTAGAGGCATGCTGGGAGTATAATTCTTTTCATAAAAAATGTCTAGAACAAGCAAATTTAGAAATGCAAAGAACAATGGCTGCCTGTGTCTGGAGAGTATGAAAGCAAAACTGCAAATGACTGGGATTTTTCAGGAGGTGACAGAAATATCCCACAAATGCCTTGTGAAGTTAATTCAACAATTCTGTGTAACAGAGCTGTTGAACAAAAATAAATGGGTTGAAAAACCAGATAAGACTAGTACACTCAAGTCAGAAGGTATTCATGGGTTGTTAAGAAACACTCTGCTGTATTCTCAAATCTCTGTGACATGTGCCTACTGTTAACCGCTTAGAACTATCTTTTCCTACAGATCAGAATGGTCCGTGTACAATGCATCTAACTTGCCCATAACTTGCACTGGAGATGATGAAAGGGAAGGGAATTACTTTTCACTGAACAGCTAGTAGGTTCTTGACGGAGAGGGGAGGTTTTTTCATTATCTTATTGAAAACTGACAGCAATCCACCTAATTTTACAGAAGAAAAAAAAGGGAGCTCAAGCAAGTTAATGATTTTGAACACAATCAGAGCAAGTAAACAAGTGCCAGAATTGTACATCTGCTCTTGAAGACGCCTAGTTTCATACTTAATTACAAACATACTTCCTCATGCTGGCCTGCAATGCTAAATTTCCTCACACAGGTTTAAGAAATTCACAAAAAAGTTATAAAATATGAAATAAATATCTCAAATTCTCACTTCCTGGAGATGTGACTATTTGTTTCATAAATTCTGCTTTCCTATAACATCCTTGTATGAATATATTTCATATGCCAGGAAGCAAATTAAAATTACTCCCTATTTAGCTTCTGAGAGACATTTAAAAAGCCTAGCACAAGAACTACTTAAATATATTAAGCAATAGTGAACTATAAATTAACAAACCCTTTGGTTGGGCTGCTTTGTGTTTCAGACATAAAGATGCATTTCCTTTTCGCAGGAGGGTCTTCCTCTTCATCAGAAGAGCTTTCTATTGTTAGGTCGATCACGTCCACTTTCTTCTTGCTTGCCTCACTGGCTACAGTAACTGAACAAGGCTTACTAAGGATGCTTGAACCTAGAGGCAAAGAAAGAAAAAGGAAAACAGAAACATCAAATGAACTCTAACCATAACAATCTTAATTATGCAGTCAATCTATGGCAAAGAACAGCCAGACAAGCCACATACTCTCTCTACCTCACCAATTCTAGATGTCTATAAAATATTTGCTTAGGAAGGTAGCAAGCATGAGCATTATTTCTTGACAAGGAAGGGATCAAGAGCCTTCTGATAGCATATTCTTAGTTCTCTCAAATATTGCTGCTCAATTTGTACAGGTCCTACTGTGGCTCAAAACGTCTTGCTAGGAAAACAGCCATTCTACAAACAAACTTCTGGTGTCAGGGAACTGGTCTCAGGCCATGGGAAAAAAAGGATGTGGTTTCACTAACTGTATATTCTCTCAGAGTTATGGTTAAATCAGAATCAATAATTTTATTCTAGCAAATTTTTCATACCAAAGAATGCATAAACTTCTCACTATAAGCCAGAGCTTGATTTTATTTTATTTTTTAAGTTCAAGAGCTTGATTTAAAAAAAAAAAAAAATCACTTTGATAAATTGGGGCGAAAAAAAACCCACTTAGCATAATTATTCATTTACAGTTGCTATCACTAATTATGATTACCCAAGTTCAACTAAGATAGTCTCACAAGTATTAACTCATTTGCTTTAAAATATGTTCTATTTACTTTGTTTTCTCAAAGATGAGGGGTAACTTGGTCACTAAAATGATGGGTTCAATATTATAATATTGACATATATTTAACATATTGTAAGAACTTTAAAAATGTAAAAATAAAACTCACAACCTATGAGTGGTTCAGAGAAAAGAACCGAGCTTACCTATAGATTTCAATTTACCTAAGTTTACCCATTACCCATGGTTCATGAGGGAATTGAAGGAGAGGAGTACATCCTACTTAACTACAGCCATGATAAAATTCCATCTCCACCAAAAAAAAAGGAAATAATCTTATTGTATTTCCTTCACAACTACTTTACTTGCCTCCTTATTAATGGATGCCATCCCAGCTAAATACACTGCCACCAGGGGCTGTACCTACAGATACTCTCAAAACTGCCTATATAAATATTTGACTTATTTTATAACATCATCTATTAAAATATTTTAGGTGGCTATTCCATTTATTTTATGCATGAAAACATTATCAAAAGGCTGGTATAATGGCATAATGGTATAAATGAGTAGATTTGTCCTAATCATTTATTTATTTCATATAGTCTCACTATGCAACTTGGACTTGCAGTGATCCTCCTGTATCAGCCTCCCCAGCACTGGGATTACAGACATGTGTACCATGCCGGGCTTCAGTGGGCAGCATGGTACACCTGGGATTCTGGGGCTGGCGCAGCCTGTGGTACTGTGGATAGAACCTGCATCCTTGTGCTTGCTGGCAGATGCTTAGATCACTGAGTTATCTCTCCAGCCCCATAAATGAGGACATTTCTTAAAAATTTAGGGATGATCAAAAGGTAAAGTTAGAAACTGAATTCCAAAAATTGTTCTATTTGCCATGATCAATAATAAGTCAAAATACTTTGTACTCTGCTGCCAACTTGCACATACTTTCTATTTTTGTGCATGGTTGGCTGGAAACTTTCATAGCTTCTTTCTTCGGCCTCATTGGACACCATGAGCCATCTTCTTGGAATTTGATCTCATCCACATCAGAACAGTCATTAAGAATTTCCATAAAAAGCCTATAAGACAATCAAGAAGTGCAACAAATACATGTTGTCAATGGCTTTGTTAAAAAATGAAGACTAATATAAGACACAAGTAATCCTGCTTTTCTGCTTGTATCTTAATACTTTGCACTTTATATAGTAACTATTTAATGCATTCTTCCTCCAAAGAGAGATGGATTAGATTTACTGTGGTGTTTTTTTCTTTGTTTGGTTTTGCGGGACCGAGGATTGAACTCAGGCTCTTGTGCTTCCCAGGGAAGCACTTATTCTACTGAGCTATTTCCCCAGCCTCTCTTAATGTGGTGTTAGGAGACTGAACCTAGGGCCTTCAGCACGCTCGGTAAGTACTTTATCACTGAGCTAAATTCCTTAGCCAGGTTTTAGGTGTATACCAGACAATAAAAGAATTAAGTGACTCATTAAGTGACTTTACAGTATCAATGATTAAAAAAGATGAAAGCTTGGAGTTTCCTAGTAGGACTGGCAGTTAAACATGTTCCTGCCATCTTGAACCACAGATGGTGCAAGCATGGGTATCCCACTGTGTGGCATGAAGTACCAGTGGTTAGCTATTTAATATCAGACAATGGAATTCAAATCAGACCTGCCAAGCAGTGAGACATGAATTAAAATCCATCATGAATGTGTTAATAACATGTGCCACAATACATAAATATTAAGTAGAAAAAGTTAATTTATAAGCTTAATATGAACAAAAAGAAACATAGGAATAGACAAAGCAGAAAGGAACAGTGGCATAAAAGAAGTCACAATAGAATTCAAAGCATACAAAATATTTTCTAAGACAAGAACAAAAATAAAATTGAAGTCAGTACTAAAAGCTACCTGGAAATTTTGTTACTTTTACAAACAACTCATGAGAAACACAAACTTTAAATACCTTTAAAAAAATATATTTATTTATTTTTGTATTTTAGGAAAGGGTCTATAGGGTGGGTGTTCAGCGTCTCACTACTAGATCGGACTCTAGTGATCTACCTGTTTATAGCCTCCCAAGAACTGGGATTACAGGTGTGCCAACACCACACCCAGTCTCAAATGCCATCTCAGCATACCCTGCGGCAAGGGCCAGCATGGCAGGCCCAGGGATTGAACCCCCAGCCTCTGCACCTGCTTACAGGCATTTTAATCTGCTGAGCTATTTGGCCGGCCCTGAGGTGACATAGACTTAAAAAAAAAAAAAAAATTTATATATTTATCAGAGCTGTTTTTTTTTTTTTTTTTGGTGCCGAATCTCATTATGTAGCCAGGAGTCATAGCGATCCTTCTGATTTGTGCCTCCCTAGTGCTGGGATTACAGGTTTTTGTTACCACACCAGGACTCCATCTCAGGTCAGTGCTGGCACAGCATGCTGTGCCAGGGATGGAAGTCTGGCACCTGCACTTACCTAAGCAAGCACTTATTCTACCGAGCTATATCGCCAGCCCTGAGTATTTTTAAACAGAATTAAAATATGACAAAATTTGTGAAATGGAGGTGGCATAATGACATGATCATAAATTGAGACATATTAAACCACCTTCACGTAAAAAAAAAAAAAAAAAAAACCACCTTCACTTTATACCATATACAAAACTCAACTTGGCATACACAGATCAAAAGGAAGAAGTAGGGGCCTGGCAGGATGGCTCATGGTCTAAAGCGCCTGCTTGGGAAAGCTTGGGTGGCTTCAGGGACTGCGGTTCGATCCCCGGCACCACATGCTGCGCCAGCCCTGCCATCGGGGCGGGCTGAGCCAGCCATAAAAATGCGTGAATAAACAAATAAAGGTTCTGAAACAAGTAAATAAATAAATAAATAAATTACTTTTTAAAAAAGGAAGAAGTATTTACAAAACTACAAGAAAGCATGATACAAATTTTTTTTTTTTATATTAAGTAAGGAAAAGTATCTTAATATGTTATCACAACAACTGATAAAAGGTTGATAAATAGGACTTCATCCAAAGGAAAAAACTTTTATCTCAAGGATAGTGTTGGAAATACAAGTATTTATCAACAAATAATGTATCCAGAAGATACAGACTGAACTATCAATACTCCACAATATCAAAATGATTTTTTGATGTCACTTAAAGAAGACATTCAGAAGGAGACTAGACAAGAAAAGGATGCTTATGCAATTATTATTATTACTATTATTCTCATTGTATTTATTTGACACAAGGTCTCACTGCACAGGTCAAGACTCATAGTGATCCTCCTGTCTCAGCCTCCTCAGAGCTAGGATTACAGGTGTGCACCACCACTCCTGGTCTTGGGGCCTGCATACCGCCAGCTATCTCCTTAGCCTGGTTAATGCAGTTAGTAATGAGAAATTCAAATTAATTTTTCAATAGATCACCACTATCTACTGGTATTAATACCTATAATTAAAAACATTATATCAAATACTGGATGAGAATGTTGAAAATAAAACAAGCACTTTAAAAAATAGGTAGTGTTCAGAGTATATAGCTAAAATGTGACTAGGTATTTTGTTCAAAGTATTTGCTTGAAAGATAAACAAAAACACAGGATTTTTGCATGAATATTCTTATCTTTATTTGCAGTACTACAAAATCAGAACAATCCACTGGAAACATAAACCACCCCTGGTATACAACAGAATGTGAATCCACAATAAAATGAACTGTTTGTGGATGCAACAAAATGGAACAATTTCAAATAAATATGGCAAAAGTAAGAGATGCTAGAAAATGTACTTTATATTTCTATTCATATAAAATTTGGGGGGGGGGCTTTCAGTTTAGCTTAGTGGTTTAAGCACCTGCATAGGCAATCCCAGTCAAGCACAGGGGATGGTGGTTCAATCCCTACACCATGTGGCAGCCTGAGCTAGGAAAAAAAAAGCCTTCTCATATATAAAATTCTAGAAATATCTGCATCCAATTCTCAGAGGGTTTAAAATGGTGGCTCTCAACCTTTCTAATGCCGTGACCCCGCAATACAGTTCCTCATGTTGCTGTGACCCCAAACCAAAAAATAATTTTGGTGGCTCCTTCAAAACTGTAATTTTGCTAGTTATGATTCGGAATGGCTTTAGGCGACCCCTGTGTTTTGGTCGTTTGAGCCCCACTGAGGTCATGACCACCAGGTTGAGAACTGCTGGTTTAAAAGAATGCTACAGATACTAACTAATACACTGTAAGAGTCTTGCAATATACATATAAACATCAAAAATATGTACGGACATATTGAGCGAATCATTAAGAAATTCCAGCTTAATTTACCAACTGATGTATCTAGGACAAAGTAATACTAGAGGTTAAGGGCCAGGGAGATGATAGCTCAGGGGCACAAGTGCCTGTCTGGCAAGTGCAAGGTCCTGAGTTTGATCCCTGGTTCCACAAAAAAACAACGAGACACACACACACACACACACACACACACACACACACACACACAAACTAGAGACTATCTGTTCAACTGATGCAACTTCTCTGTCAGTTGGAAATTACTTCAAAATAAACTAAAACTCTTACAAAAATAATCAGGCATAACAAAGGTTTTTGAGAAAGGTGAAAAGTCCCATTCACTCTACATAGACTTGTTCATCTCCCAAAGAGGCTTTTAAAGTATTTTTCATAAAAACACTGTAGAATTATCCTTTAGGCTCTAGAATACTTTTCACTATGTGATGAGGGAAAATCATATATAAATATAAAATCGTGTAAAGTTATGTTTTGAATCTTTTTAATATATCAATGAACAGTAAACACTACAGGATAGGATTACTTCATTCCATTAATCGTATTCTTAAACGTGGGCATCACTGTGTATTACACTATGCATTATTGTGCGATTACTATGTAATTTTTTAAAGTGTTAACAACAAAAAAAAAAAGATTCCTCACTTACTGAAAATACTTTCATATAGGTTATGCATCTTCTTGTTGAAACAACTAAATCTGTCTAGCAACCCCATCCAAATACCTGAAACATTTATGTCAATGCTCAAAAATGTTCAGATTTTGAAGTATTCTGAATTTGGCATTTCCAGATTAAGGATGTTTACCTGGTAAAGTTCATGCAACTAAATAAGACTGAGTAAAATTAAATATCAAATAAAAATATTCAAATACTAAATTTTATATACTAGAATAGACTATATATTAGACTGTGCTGAAGGAAGACATAGACAAAGGTATCAGAAAGGCAACAGAGAAGACAGTACTCATTAAGAGATGTTGGGTATATAGCCAGTGTGAAGATCCTATGTTCAATCTGCAATATTATTCAAGAAAACCAAACCAACCCAATGCAAACAAAATTGAGGTTGGAGTGAAGAACTCATGGCAAGAACTTGCTTAGCATTCATAAAGCCCTCAGTTGTATCCCTAGCACAACAAAGAGGAGGTAGGGAGAACATACTCACCCATCTAATATTAGACTTTCATACGCAGCTTTTTTGTCACACACTGGACAAATCCAGGTGGGCTTCTTTTCATTCATTTGTAGATAAAGAGCAGCATCAAAACACTGCAGATGTGTACACGTCACCGCACGGCATGGGATCGTTAGTCTCATTTTTCCTAGCTATAGGATAAGAATACAATGTGGAAACTATTTCAAAAAGAAGAACAAAGCCTCACAGAGAACAGAAATAGAAACAGTCTGAACAAATCACATAAAAGGGTAAGAATCCAAATCAGAATTTCTTCCCACCAACATTACTTTTGCTCAGTCCATTTGATTGCTGTATGATTTCTGAAAGATCATTTTACTTTTTCAAAGACATAAAAAGATATGCATACAGTACAATAAAACAGGACTTCTGATCTGGTGTCTATGTGTCATACTTAAAGAAACACTGTTATGCATTGCTTACATATTTTTCCATGTACTAATCAAGTTTATATTTAAAAACTTTTTATCCCAAAATTGCATATTTTGTACTCAACTCCATGGAGTTTGAATGACATCAAGATACATACAGTATCGAAGTTAGATTTCCCTGTATAGCCTGTAAAACTTCCCCATATATTTCCTTCACAGGAAATATCTCCATTTAAAACCAGCTATTAATACAAAACACAGGCCAGGCATAGTGGTGCACACCTATAATCCCAGCACTCAGGAGGTTGAGGCAGGAGGATCATTATAAGTTCAAGACCAATACTCAAGGCCAGCCTGAAGTCCAGTGAGGCCTTGTCTCAAAAAAAAAAAAAGCAATGTATTAACCATTTTTACCCTCCTAACATTGTTTTGTAATTTTGAGCTTTGTGTTTTCTTTTAAATAAATAAGCAAGCCAGTTGTTACTTTGCCTGCTAATTTGTTTCTCCCCCTGTACACTAAGCTCCACAAGGACAGGGCAATCTATATCTCTTCATCAACTTAACACCTTTGTCCTAGCACAATATGAACTCATCATATCAGTGATTAATTGGCCAGGCAATAAAACACAGGCAGACCAAAGCAAAGACAAAGAGAAATAGCCAGAAATGACCAGATTGTAAAAATCTATTTATAAATATATAATAAATCCCCCCCTCCCCCCGTACTGAGACCAAAGGCTTTCACATGAGCTATACACCAGCACCATGCCCTATTTCTAAATGTTTTATTTTGACAGTCTTACTAAACTGCTAAGCTCCCCATGCTGGTCTCTAACTTGATATGCTCATGCCTCAGCCTCACACATTACTGGGATCACAAGTATAAACTACCACACCCAGGTCCTGGCTAATAAATAAGGAACCTGAAGCATAAGGAAACTAAAATGAAACAAATGCTCGTGGTACATTCCTGTAATCCCAGCAGTTGGGAAGCTAAGGGAAGACTGCCCCAAGTGAGAAGCCAGGAGCCTGAATTGACAAGAACATCTCTTAAAAAACAAACCAAACTGAGAAATAAGCTAAGCAGTCTAATAGTACAAAGTCAGAAAACAGCATGGATAGGAAGTGAGCTATGAAGTCCATCCTTGTTACTATGCTACACTGCCTCTATCTAACTGTGATTCTAATGGAGGTTTCATTAGACTTTTAGAAGTTAATAATTAAAGTATGCAGTACAATATGTCACTTTAAGACATGCAAAAAAAAACTGAGGCAACTTCTCTTACAATACATGTTCTGTATTTTTATTTCTTTTAAAATATATTTGAAGTTATCTAAAATGTTATCATATTCTATAATCTTTCCTAGGAATTCCTATAATACCTATAAACAACCTTCTGATCTTGAGGAGCTAGCATCTCTAATTTTATTCTGAGATGAAGATTTAGAAGCTACAAGAGGCTAAAACAATTCAAAAGACAGCTGGTGGAGTTACAACACAAAAGGAATGGATATCAGGGATTGATATAATAAATAGGCATCAATCACCTTGAAAAAAATCAAAGAGGAGTAACCCAAACCCTTACGGCTAGAGGCCCTGTTGTAGATTTATGTCCTCTTCTTATTAAGACTGGCTTCCCCATTTGATCCTGATTTCGACAAATTTACCTGAGCAATTACACTTGTAACCTCACTGACTGGCCATAATTTTGTCCTATCTCATCCCCAATCAGTGAGCTCCCATGTTTCCCACCTTGGATCTGTCCCAAGTCATAGTTTTGTTCTATAAAAGTCCTTAGAAAAAGCAGATGTCTGAGCAACCCACTGAGGTCCTCTTCTGTCACTCTCTGTCAAAAGCTTTCTTTCCCTCAATAAACATATTCTGCTGTTAACCTCTGTGGCTGTTAAAACTCGTCCTTTGGTTTCAGAGAACATGAAGTTGTCCCAGGTTATTTTTCTTTTCCCAGTTTGGGAGTTTCTTTTCCTTATATCATTATTCTGGAAAAAATTTTTGATCCACTTACAATGCTAACCACTATGCACTCAATGAAATAATCTTGATTTTTTAATAATCCTTTCAACTAAAGAACAGTTTAAACATACTGTATTTTCTGAAATCTAACTGTCTTTACATTCCTAACAGGCATCCCTTTGTTACTACCTATTACAAAAGACGTGTATCCCATGGCAGCCCTCAGCTGGTAGCTGACTAAAGATATGCTCTGGCAAAAAATTCATCCTCATTTTGCCCATGTGCTGAGACTTCTTAAAAAAGTGAGATTAAGAGCAGTGGATTAATTATTCAGTGGTGGAAATTTCAAAGCAGCCCACTCCTCAGGTTGTGGCATGGCACTGTTGATGGCTTCCTGGCCAGATGATTTTTTTACAGTGAAAACTGGGAGCAAAAGTCAAATAAGAAATGTCTGTAGCTACAACAGAATGGAAGCACCTGCAAAGGTTTGGCAAAGAGCAAATGGTTGCTTAAAAAGATTATATCTCCACAATAGTAAGGATAGCTTGAGGACATTTCAGGAATCTGTAAGGCCTTCACCAACGCTGGGAAGGCTTAAGAACACAAAAGTATGAAGTTTTTGTTTGAGAACAGAGCCCTTGCTTGGGGCCCCTGCTCAAGAAGGATTACATAAGGAATTGGTTTCCCAGCATTAATTTCACTGTGTGGTCCTGGCACTTTGAGGCAGCAGATCTTGGTGTAATCCATGGCCTACAGTCATTCCGACTACAGGAGATACATGGGCATGGACACTTCCACCCAAATTTCAACTGATCTGGGAGTCCAGGTAGTATGCAAAACTGTGAGAAATAAGCAAAAATGCAGTGAAAACCTCAGGACAGTGGAGATGTAAGGAATGTGGAACATCTCCTGAGGAAGGTCACACACAGTAAGTATAGCCCCCCAAGAGACAGGGCTGCAAATGGCAATGTCACAGGTCCAGGGCTGCCCAAGTCCTTTTCAGCTAACACTGTGTTATAACTGTCCCAGACTCTAGACACTAAGCTGTAAAACTTTGCCCTACTGGGTTTTAAGCAGGCACTTGTGCCCCTGAGCTATCTCCCTGCTCCCCACGGAATTTTCAATCAATATGGATGAATTTGTTTATTAGTGTTTGCAATCAGCCCAAAAATCACTAAAATAGACTGAAAAAGGTGTACTAAGCAATTCAACAATGTGACTATAGTGATTAAGACAGATTTACATCTAAAGATATACTGTTAATTGAAACACAGCAAGTCACAGTAAATATAGTACAATTTTTCCAAAGAAAATACACACACAAATAAAAACGGTTAAATCTAAAAAGTACTACTTCTGAATAACCTTGCTACATTTTTTTCAATTGTTTCTGTGCTATTCAAATAATTTTGTAATTGTTAAACCTCTATTAACTTGTATTTTTTTTTTTAGTTAAGAAAGCCACTGCTGGGGCCCGGTGGGATGGCTCAGTGGTCTAAGGCGCCTGCTTGGGAAAGCTTGGGCAGCTTCAGGCACCGTGGTTCAATCCCCGGCACCACATGCTGTGGCCAGCCCTGCCCTCGGCGTGGGCTGAGCCGGCCATGAAAATGAGTGAATAGACAAACAAAGGTTCTGAAACAAGAAAAAAAATAAATAAATAAAATAAAATTAAAAAAAAAAAAGAGAGCCACTGCCTTGATTAATCTAAAAACAGTGACTGTTCTTTCCACAAAGGACAGAGAGAGAGAGAGAGAGTGTGAGAGCGAGCCAAATGGCACTATACAGACTAGAAAAGAGGTGGAAGTCAGGGAAAGGACTGGAAGTCCACTCAAGAATGCTAGTAACTTATTGCCAAGGACCTGGTAAGGGAAGGATGAGAAAAAGAGATGGATGCCAAGTGTGACATTTCCAAAAAAGGTGAAATGATGTGGGGGAGAGAACTCCTAAAAGACCCTTGACTACATCAGATGTGAGTGTGACAACAATAACAAACTTTTCCATTTAGAAGAAGAGAGCTAGGTGCCCCCACTCAGCTGTGACCTCTAGAGCCTCAGATTTTGGGGCTGGGGATTGAGAGCTTCCCAGACAACATCACATGAAGGCATCATACTACTCCCAGAGGTACCCAAAGCAATCCCAGGACTGCTTGGCATTGGCAACACATGTGTCCTTCAGCCATTCCTGGAAGATGTCATCTTTCTTCAGCAACAAAAATTGGCTAAGGACCACACAGGCCTTGTCAAAGCCTCTTTCTTCTAAGTTCTCGCCCAGGACTTCAACAATCTCAGCCCAGGATTTCTACTGGCTTTTCTCCCATGGGTTCTGCAATGAAGTCTTGGTGCTTTGGGGACACTGCTGTCACTAACAGTTCTTCTACCCACCTGGCTGCTCTAGCAGAGGCCTCAACACTAGAACTTTCTTCAACTTCATTGTATTTTTAAAAATAATGTTCACAACTCTGACCACTGTTTGAAGTAGTTCTTCAACATGGTTTTTGAAATCTTCTTTTTATTGTTGTTTTAGTACTCCTTGTACCTTGTTATGCCTTGATAATCTTTTATGTTCAGAGGTGGAACTTTTAGGAGGTGGCTGGAGGTGACTGGAGCTAACGCAGTGGAGCTTAACGTATGGCACGTGTGTTGTTTTCTTTTTAAACAAAAGATGTTAATGTATGAGTTTTTATTTATTTGTTTGTTTATTTATTTAAATATTTATTTTAGTAAAACCTCAGTATTCATGTTTCATTGCAATGTTGGTACTTTGCAGTAAGTCAATTTTGGGTTATAGTTTGGGTACTTGTTTCTAAAAGGGTTAACAACACTGATGTAGTGTGTGTGAATATGAATTAAAGGTATGTGATAACTAAATTAGTTCACTGATAGGTTTAGCATAGTTCTAGGTGTGGATAATGCGGAAGGCCCTCTCTAGGTAGGGGTGGCATCATCCGTTAGGCTTGCATCCTGTGGGAAAGGCTTGCTGCTGCTGCTAGTGCTGCTACTGCTGCTGCTTCATGACTGCCCTTCCATGGACTATTTCTTCTTTGCCTTATAAGCAAGCCAACTATGGCTACAAGTTTGCTGAAAATTCGGCAAACTGTGAACTAAAATAAACCTTTGCTCTTTAACTTGTGTTGGGTATTCTGTCCCAACAACAAGATAGTTACTAAGACAAAATTTAAAAAATAAAAACCTTCACTATAACATATTTGCATGGACAACAATATTTACTGAACTGGAAATTTAAAAATACCTTAAAGGACAAGAGCACATAAGTACATACCCTATTAATCTCAAGAACGATGACATCATCACTTGTTACCAATATCACTAAGAAAGAGGTGGGAGAGGGAATGAAAATATAGAGGCTAGGGTTATAGGTCAGTGGTAGAAGACATTCTCAGACTAATCCTCAAAACACAGATACACACACAAACACAAGAGGAAAGCCAAAAAACATTATACGTTAGTGCTATTATAAAAAGTTAGACATGTAGATATTTGAGTTTTAGAGATTCTTGGGTATCTCTGGAGACTTTTTCTGTTTGTTTTTGGCAGTGGGGAGTGAACTTAGGAACCCTGTATTGAGCTACCAACTTCAGCCCTATTAATTATGTTTTCATTGTGTAATAAGGTCCTACTAAGGTGCCCAGGATGGATGGCACTAAATTTTTAATTCTTTTGCTTTTACCTCTCAGACTGCTGGAAGTATAGGCATGTACCACAGCTCCCAGACCACATTTTGTAAAGGATTGTTTTTGTGAATTTTCCATCTTCTATGCCATTTTCATCTTTCATGTTGCTGCCTTAAAATTTTTACAACTTAACATTCAGAACTATAAAGTTGTCAATCCCTAATGGTATTCTACACTAGTTTCTTACAAGAGTTAATGAAAATTCTCTTACTGGAAGATATTACTATCTGAAAAAGTCAGATAAATTTCCAATGACTGTGCCCTGTTATTTAAAAATATTTCAGGGCCAGCAAGATAGCTCAGCAGATTAAAGAACCTGCTTAGGCAGATGCAGGGACCAGGGCTCCATCCCAGGCATGCTGAGCCAGCCCTGCCCCTGGGGTGAGCCAAGATGGCTATTGAAACTCTGTGTGCTGGGACGCTCCTGTAATCCCAGCACCTGGGAAGCTGAAAACAGAAGGATCACTAGGAATGTGCTCTGTGCAGTAAGATCCTGTACTAAATACTTAAAAATTTTAAAAAACAATTTCGAAAGTGCTGAGCTCTATGATGATATTTTCTTGAAATTTAGAAGTATATTGTTTTTATGAATGAAACAGTGTGTCGACAACACAATAACTTTATTATACAGTACTATACAGGCAAATACCTAAATTGGTATTTGGTTACTGTAGACTAGTAGGAGTGCAAATTTCCTAAAGAGTTTGTAAGCAAGGGGCCAGGGAAATAGCTCAGTAGAATAAGTACTTGCCTAGCAAGTGTAAGGGCCTGAGTTCAACCTCTGGTCCCAAGAAAGAAAGAAAACAGGTAGGTAGGTAGGTAGGTAGGTAGGTAGGTAGGTAGGCAGGCAGGCAGGCAGGCAGGCAGGCAGATAGGAAGGTAGGAAGGTAGGGAGGTAGGGAGGTAGGGAGGCAGGCAGGCAGGCAGGCAGGCAGGCAGGCAGGCAGGCAGATAGGAAGGTAGGGAGGTAGGGAGGAAGGAAGGAAGGAAGGAAGGAGAGTTTATAAGCAAAATTATTTCAATCAGTGGTTTTGAACTATTTTTAGCAAAATTACAAATTATGTGTGTGCATACACACACACAATTTTCAAGGTCTTTTAAAACGTTTTCTCTTACAACAATGGTCTTTAGTTGCATCCATTTACCTATTAAAGCTTGAGTTTAAAAAGAAAAAAAAACTTTTGAGTTTTTAGCTGAGTAATACTCTGTTGTATAAAAATACCACATATTTTGGGGCCCAGCGGGATGGCTCAGTGGTCTAAAGCGCCTGCTTGGGGAAGCTTGGGCGGATTCAGGGACTGCGGTTCGATCCCC
The DNA here is from genome assembly GCA_004027025.1 of Myocastor coypus. NCBI lineage: Eukaryota > Metazoa > Chordata > Mammalia > Rodentia > Myocastoridae > Myocastor > Myocastor coypus. The sequence goes on from PVJA010016576.1 coordinate 23,948, forward strand.
AGCACCACATGCTGCGCCAGCCCTGCCCTCGGGGCGGGCTGAGCCGGCCATAAAAATGAGTGAATAAACAAACAAAGGTTCTGAAACAAGAATAAAAATAATAAATAAAAAATATAAACAAACAAAAAAAAAATACCACATATTTTTTATTCATTCCTTAGTTGCTGGGCACCTGGGTTGCCTCCACGATTTAGCTATAACAAATTGTATAAACATTTTTAAATTTCAATGTTGACCTTAAGGGATTTGGTTCTTGTCCAATTCAGCTTATTATTAGAATCATGGAAAGAATTTAGTTTGCGAACCACTGACCTGTGAGAAATTGCCTTCTGTAGGCTCTAGATCTTGGGGCTTCTTTCCACTATCCACCTTCACTTGTACCCTAAGTTATTTCACAAATGTATTGGGAAATAAATATATGCTCCATCAGACTAGCCTGTCATTTTCTCTTATTTTGACAAATGAAAGGGCTCACCTTTTACCCTTCCAAATACTTGGAATCCATTTTTTTCCTGCTTTATCATCATGTACTATTTTCATCATTAGCTGGAGGGATTTCATTCTGTCTTTGGATTAAGTCTTCCTCAAAAACTACTTCCATCATCTAATTTAGTCACCTACTCATTAAATATGACCCAAACTTGTATCTGGGTTTTCAAATTAATACACAGCATATGTTATAGCTTATTTATCCAAGTTATTTTAATAGTACAATGGTCCAGAGTATAATTCATTCTCTTCAGAAAAGGGCACAAAAAAATCAGGATTAAACAATACGGAAAAAAGTCTTAGAAATAGACCCATTGTCACTGTCTGTAGAAAAAGAAAATACAACTAATTTAAAACAGGATAAAAGGACTGAGGGTATAGCTTAGTGGCTGAGCACAGGAGTTCAGCCCCATACTATTAAAACAGCTATTTCATATGTTTTATTTCTTCAAATGACTACAAAGTTTGCTTCCTTAAGATTGAAAAGTTTGATATAAAAGGAACCCTCGCCACACTAATACCTGTTATTACTAGAAGCCTTAGAATCCTTTAATATGTCTGGCCAATGTATTTAGTCTTCATTATCCTCATGTACAATGGCAGACAGTAAAGGAGGGGAAGGTTCTAGGAAAGTAAGACTCACAGGGAAAAAAAGCATTATATAATTATTGAACCCACAGAAAACTGTTTAAAAGCACTTGTTCCTGACAGAACAGCTTGACATACTAAAACATAAAGATGTGGCAAGATAGCTCAGCAGTCTAAAGCAGCACAGGGACTGTAGTTCATTCTCTAGCACCACCTGCAGCATCAGCCCTGCCTCCAGGGCTGGCTGGCCATAATCAATCAATCGATCAATCAGTGACATGACATGAGTTTTCTCCTTGTACACTGGCTGCAACTAGTATATAGCTGGCAATTAATATCTAATAAATATAGTGGTTAAACTATAAACTGCAAAGTCAACTGTGACCAATAAATGGTAAGTTCTCATTTTAATCTAACATTCATTTTAATTTTAATACAAGAAAAGGAAAATAAGGTAATATGGTCAATCTAACATTCATTTTAATTTTAATACAAGGAAAATAAGGTTAATATGGAGACACTCAAAACAATTCCTGCCAAAACAAAACAAAACATTCCTGCCGCAGTCCGCATAATACTGAGGAACAGAAAAGGCTGTGGGTACTAACACAAGTCCAATACAGCCTTTACCAGAACAACAGGATATTAACATCCTCCTTTGCTGAGACTACTGTCTCTCAATTTGAGAACCACAGCAGTCTCAACTTCACTAGTTTCTATTATTTTTGAACAAATGTCTAAATTACATTTTTAAAAATTAATGGAAAAAATCTTCAGAAAGATATTTGCAAACACCATTTTATAGGGCTATAAAATACTTAAAATCAGAATATTCATATTTGAACCGAATCTAGAACAGATATTTAGAAAAAGAACTGAAACATCCTTCCAGAAATTTTTAATTTTTAATAACTTTTATTAGGATATAGTAGGAACTTCATAAATCATTTCATTCTTTTCTAACACAATTTTTGTGTTCCTTACAAAACATATTCTCACAATGCCCCCCAAACTGTATTATGAACTTCTGATTCCATGATCTTTCTCATATTAAAATGACTTCCTTCAACATTGATTTTATGTTTGGCTCTGTTTTTGAGACAGTATCTCCTTATGTAGTTTTAGCTGGCCTTGAATTTGTGGTGACCCTCCTCCCTCTGCCTCCCTAGTGCAGGGACTACAGATATGCACCACCATGTCCTGCCTCCACACTAATTTTAAGCTTTCATCCATCCTTCTGACCTCTCTTACCTTTTCTTGTATGTGATTAAATATAATCTGCTTTTATATGTCAGTTGATTTAATCTCTCAAAATTAGTTATTAACTTTCTAACAACTTCACAGCGAATCCTCAAGATTTTCTCCTACTTAGTTGTTTGAAACCTCACAGTAGTTAGCTTGTATGATTTCTCATCTCAATCTCTACATAAAGAGATATGAAGTATATTACAAAGATTTCTTAAAAGTTATAACTTATTAAAATAAGAATATTAGTGTTTATCAGGCCCAAATTATCTTACTGTCACTTTTCAATGCCATATATATTCTGTAAAAGGAGCTATTTTTAATATGTGCTTAATATGAAATAGATGATTATCAGCATTAATTGTACAGATTATTGGCCTTACATAATCTGTTATGACAGCTTTTCAAGTCTCCTCTAGCTTTATTATTACCTGAAGACTTACAAAGAATTAAAATGTTTAATTATGAAGATTCCTAAATTAGGGGAAGAGGGGAGACGCTTGAGTTTGAGAATTCTACCAAAATATATCAGTGATTTTCACACTTACTTTTACAGAGAAATTAGTGATTTATAGATATAAACTTTCCCAGGCTGGGGAGATAGCTCAGCAGAATAAGCACTTGCCTGGGAAGCATAGGGTCCAGATTTCAATCCCCAGTACTGCAAAACAATAAACAAACAAACAAACAAACAAACTTTCCTGGAGCAGTTGTCGCTTTACTTACAGGGCATGTCAAGGACACCCGAAGACTAGTTGTGGCAATTTCACTATCAGGATCTGCAGTAAGTTTTTCTTTAACTTGAAAAAAGGGACAAAATAATAAAGGTATTTAAAAATAATGGTGACACAAGAATTTTAAAAATGTATCTTTCTTGTAAAGTTACCACTTTACATCAAGAAATACAAACTGCTAAATATTACTGTACTGAAAATACAACCATATTTCCAGTTCTGTTTCAAGTTGAAACTATGAACGTACAAACTCTGATCTTAAAAATCATACTGGTATAGAAGAGTTAAAAAAAAAGGCACTGGTTCAAGAATTAAAAACAAAACTAGAAAAAAAAAAAAAAAAAACTAGGAAAATTCCTAAAATGCAGTCCTATCCTGATTCTCAATGCTTTTCTAATACACTAAGTACTGTTTTTATTAGGTTGCACTGGATTTTTAAAGTAACTGTTTATTTTTTTTCTCTTTCTTTCTTTCTTTCTTTCTTTCTTTCTTTCTTTCTTTCTTTCTTTCTTTCTTTCTTTCTTTCTTTCTCTTTCTTTCTTTCTTTCTTTCTTTCTTTTTGAAACAAGATCTGGCCAAATAGCTTAGGAGACTAAAGTGCCTGCTTAGACAAGCAAGGGAACAGGGTTTGATCTCCAGTTTGCCATGCCAGCTCCACCCATAGGGTGCGCTGAGACCACAAATGAGACTAGGCATGGTGGCACACACCTGTAATCCCAGCACTTGAGAAGCTGAAAATAGGATGATCACTACAAATCTGATCTGTGTAGTGAGACCCTGACATCCCTGTACTAAAATGCATAATAAAAGAAAAAAAAAAAAAAAGAGAGAGAGAAATGAGGTCTTATTCTATAGTCCAGGCTGGCCTCAAACTTGGAATGATCCTCCTGCCTCAGACTCTCAAGTGTTGGATCTATGAGTATGCACCACTATATCCGGAAAACAAGTATTAAATTTGCAAAGAGAAAAAGTAGTATTTTTATATTTTCTCTGACAACTGAAAACTACATAGGTGATGTTTCTGTGGTTATCTTTCACCAAGTAATGCATACATGTTCATAAGGGCCAATTTTCTCAGCTCTCTCCCACCCTCCATTAAAATATATCATACAGTTGGTCTTACAAACATTACTTACTTAGTGCTCTGGAATGATCAGGGTTTCTAATACCTTTCATTTTTAATCTCTGTAATAACATGGCTGATGTCAGTTGTCGTACAAGATATACAGACATGGAATAATTCTATAGGAAAAGATACTCTGCATTAATGAAGAGATAATATTCTCTTTACTTACATAAATACTTTTCTATAAGTACTAGTTTCTAGAACAACTTCTCCAAGAAGGTTAATGACTGGAAAAGAAGGAAAAACTCAACTACAGTATTTCAAAGAAGACAATGTCATTTATTCTAAAGATATTTCTCAATAACTTGTCACTTAGAAAAACCTACTTTAATAATAATTAGTTTCATTCAGAAGTCTCTTTCCTTCTCCTCTCTCTTGCATAATGAAAGCTGAGTCCAAGGGCCTTTTACACTGACCTATCCCCAGACGTTTTTACTGAGTTATTAAACTGACAAAGTCAGGATTGAGCTTGCAATCCTTCTGCCTCAATCTTCCTGGCTGCTATCACCATGCTCAGCCTTAAACTGTTCCTAACTTAGCAAAATTTGCTACCTTATCACCTACCATTAGAACATCCTCTCTCTTATTTCCTCATAATCAGATTCCTTCTCTTTCAACTTGCATAATGAGGTACACATATTTCATTTAAAAATGATCCTACTGCAGAAACAAGGTTTCAACCCCAATGATCTAAATTATCACTGTTTTAAGTGCTCCAATTCTGGAAGAACAGACTACTTGCCAATGACATTAAGTAAATTAATCTAAGTCACCATCAGCTTTCTTCTAAGGAAGGCTTTAACAACTCTAGTGCCTAAATAGGCATTTTACTGTTAAAGAGGCACCTTCTACAGTGTAAGACACATGAAATGATAAAAATCAAAAGACAAGGCCAGAAAACAATAGCATCCTGTACTCCTCAAATCTGGTAAAAAGGAACCTTCCTTACCTACTTATAGAACTCTGAAGAGTAGAAATATAACTTAACCTAAATGCTAAAGCATCCTTTTATTATTCCACTACACATAATTCAGCTCATTCCACAATGAACCAAACATTCCTAATTGTTGGTAAACCAACCATTTTACGTACTTTTTAATGCTCCTTTAAATATCTAAATACTCTAAATATACTGTGCAAATTTTAGGGCCATTAATCATTTTAAGACAAAACAAATATTATTCCCATTATATGTCAAAATGTCAACTTTTTAATATCTATAATCATTTATCTACAAATCTACATAAGCTATTTCCAGCTCTACAATTACCTTGTTGGTAAAACAAAAACAAAAACAAAATTTGCTGCTAATATGCTTACTTTCTTTAACCTCAAAAGATATTTTATTTTTATGGAGCAGGAATACTCAAACACTCAAACTATCATGCCTGAATTGAAAATTAAAGCTCTTAAGCAATAAAGATTGCTTAAGGGTTATAGTAAGAAAACAGAGAAAGTTGGTATCTCAAGAAAAAACATGTTAAACCAACTTTGAGTAGAGGAGAGAATCTTACCTTTCCAATTTCAGATGCCCAAGAAATAGAAATCTGGTTTGGCACAGCTGAAGACAACCTAACTAAAGATGTAATATTCAAAGGGCGTCCAGGGCGCTTCTGCTCAATCCCATTTTTAGGTGGTGGTGCATAGCCCTATAGATGTAAAAAAGAAAAGAATCATTTTGTCTGTAGGGGAGATCTTGCCCAATTTTGTTTGCTTGCCCTAGGTTATTTTTATAATATCCTAAAAATGACAGGCCAGAGAAATGTAGAACAAAAATCCATGTTTCACCATTAAAATGACATCTCTTGCCAGTTGTTAGAGTTTTAAAATAAACACCCTAACTCTGAGGGGAGGAATTAGTGATGGTGAACCTCTTAGAGTGATCAGGGCCCAAACTGTAAACCAAATAACATTTATTTAATGCAAAGTGCCAATACTGCAATTAAACATCAACACTGGTTTTAGTCCAGAAAAGACAACTCATATATTAATATCTTTTGTCTTAAATGAAAAACAATATTTGCATATGCCATAAGTTTGCCAGCACTGGAGTATGTTCTGGCAACATCCCAAGATGGCAACTCATGACAAGAACAGTGGCATAGGTAGAAAGGAAATTTAATCATATAGTTATATTAGTAAGACAAGTAGCTCTAATTCTATCTTTTCAGGTACAATACTTCCAAGTGTTTTAGATTTCTTTTTTTTTTTTTTTTTATTTTTTTTTTTTTTTTTTTTTTAATTTATTTTATTTATTTATTTATTTATTTATTTATTTATTTTTTCTTGTTTTAGAACCTTTGTTTATTCACTCATTTTTATGGCCGGCTCAGCCTGCCCCAAGGGCAGGGCTGTTGCAGCATGTGGTGCCGGGGATCGAACCGCGGTCCCTGCAGCCACCCAAGCTTTCCCAAGCAGGCGCTTTAGACCACTGAGCCATCCTGCCAGGCCCCCAAGTGTTTTAGATTTCATTAAGGCAGGAACAGAAGGAGTGTACCCTGATGTATGTATATAAACAGTCTTGGTCACTATGGTATGGATGATAATTATCGCTGGACTAGTTGAGAAGTGTCATCACAATCACTGGAAGGGGAAATTTGGTTCTCCTCATGGGGTGACAGCAGCGGGGGGGGGGGGGGGTGCCCTAGATCTCCTCAGGAAGTAGCTGCTCCCTGAGCCAAGTGATTGCTGTCACTTAGGAGGACAGTCCACCATGGACACGCCTCAATAAGGAACAGGCTCTACCTACTAGTTGAGGCCCATCACTGGAGACTGCTAGGTCTTACTGGAGTCACATGGGTGTGGGTAGGGGCTTGAATAGGATGTTGTAAAAGCTGGCTGTTGAAGACCTTAGTTGCTCTTCCACTGATGCCTTCAGTTTTAAAGGGGAGGGGGGCACTATCAGCTTTAGATGAACATTCCTTAAATGATTTAACATGACTGTTATATGCAGAGTTGAGCAGCAGTCTGATCCAAAGTATAAGGTAATAACGGCAACAGAAAATGAAGGTTGAGATGTCACTCTTTTATCCTGCATTTACCCCTCAAGTATCTATGGGCCTACATAAAGAATTCTTTGCAAAAGCATCTTCTAAGTCCTTGATATAGTATTTGCTATGAATATTCTTTCTAAGCAAGAAGCTTTCCAGATAAGGCTGAACCTCTCTATAATGACTCATCTTGGGAGGCATTCATATACAAAAATGCATTCATACACTAAGATGGGAAAGAGAAAAAAAAACTTAAGAAATTAAAACAATGAATGCATTAATAAATCTTAAAGGTACTACTCAAATCCTGTGAGTGATAAAAATGCTCTCCACTGCCTTTTCTCTGAGTAGAACACAGCTTTAAAAAAAGATCAAGTCAATACACAAAAACCAGCACTATTCAGCTAGATTTAATTAACTTGCTTTTCTTCTACATAGGAAACACTCTTGATCCACAGTATATCTTTTTTTCATTTACATGATTTTTCATACTAATTTTCAAAACTAGCAGGCTTTAAGACAATTAAATTTCTTCTGAGTGCGTGTACTCAACCTTGTACTTGCCAGGCAGGCACTTGTGCCACACAGCTATCTCCCCAGCCCCAAGACAATTAAATTTCTTAGCTGCAGTAACATCTATCTAATGAAAAACACACTATATTTCACTGACTGCACTGTCATAGATGCAATTTAACTACATACCACTGAGAACTAAAAAAACACTTAAACTAATATAGTTTAATGTTATGGTTACTTATAAACATGGAAAGGAAATAAGTAAAATTAATCTACTGACATTGTTTTAGGACATAAACAGTCTTTGGAATCACTTCACTTGGTCATCAATGTATATTTGTCACTTAAGACCAATAATAAAGCTGGGTGTGGTGGTGCACGCCTGTAATCCCAGCACTTGGGAGGCTGAGGCAGGAGGATGAATGTGAGTTCAAGACCAGCCTGGGCTACAAAAGTGAGCTCAAGGCTAGCCTGAACTGCATAATGAGACCCTGTCTCAAAAAGACAAAAAAAAAAAAAGGAAGAAAAGAAAACCAAATAATGGTCTCACACATAAGCAAGTTTATTAAAAGTAATAGTTTCTATATTTCATTAATGTTTCTCAGATTTCCTTTTAAGTTCATGCAAAGGAAAGGGCATGCAGGTAGCCAATCATGTCTGAGGAATGGCAGCAAAGTTGTGCAAGCAATGACAAAACATCACAAATGCCATCCAGTCATCAAGAACTTTAAGACATTTGTGAATTTCTACAATGTTGAATTATTCACCTCACAACAAAATTTAGTATTACTGTTGTATATAGCAAAACTAAAGAACACAATCAAACTGTCTACAACTTAAGAACATCCTTTGCTGTCATAAAACAATAGTCCTATTAAGGGTGACTCCACATGATAGTTATAATCTACAACTTGCAACAAAGATCTTGAAAATCAGCTAAATCATTTGAACGGGAGAAAACACACCAAAAAATTTGCACTATACTGTGGAAATGGCAGTGACTGTATATGTGTGTACAGGAGAGGTATGCCCAACTACATTTGCTAATGTGAAATGCAACAGGAAAACAAGACTCACTACAAAACCAACGAACCACAAATACAAAAAATACTAATACCAGTATTTAGGCAATCATAAACGAGACCTTTTTATTTTACTTGTTTTTGGTCCTGGCAGGTAACACTGTCCTACTGGTAGTTTAACCAAGTAACAATCAACACACGATCTGTCAAGGCAATAAAAATAACTCATGACCTAGCTAAACAGGAAATCTGTAAATGGGAATTTTAATCATAAGACATCTTAATATCAAGGAAAGGAGGAATAAAAGGCAGGAGAATAACAATGAGTGCTTTTCAAGCCATTTTCTACTCTATGTGAGAAGCTTGACTTTACTGATAATTTTGAGTCATCCATTAAATTATATTCTCCCTCTGTTCAACTGCACCATTTCCATCCCACTGTTCTATGACAGCTTACAGTTGAAATTTTATACAACATAAGTGATTAAACTTCAAATATTTTAACTTCCAAAACTTAAAGCAAAAATAAAATCAAGATCATCTACAAGTGATCTGGGGAACAAATCCATAAACTTAATCATGGATACAGCTTGAAAAAGAGTACATAGGTCCTTAGCTTAACATTAAAGGCCAAGACAGACTCAAAGAACATATTATGTTATATGCTACAAAGCTGTACTGCCTTACTTGCAATTGTGAGAGCAGTTTGTTTTTAATGTTGTTCCTTTTAACATTTCCCAAAATTTCAGATAAGTATTACTTTAATATCGTCACATAGATTTACAGGAATTTTCAAATGTACAAGGTGTGATAAAATACAAATAAATAAAATACAAAGATAATTTAAATTTTTAAAAATTAAAGTATTACAGAAAAAAGGAGGGGCCCGGCGGGATGGCTCAGTGGTCTAAAGCGCCTGCTTGGGAAAGCTTGGGCGGCTTCAGGGACCTCGGGTTCGATCCCCAGCAACACATGCTGCAACAGCCCTGCCCTCGGGGTGGGCTGAGCCGGCCATAAAAATGAGTAAATAAACAAAGGTTCAGAAACAAGAAAAAAATAAATAAATAAATAAAATTTAAAAAAAAGAAAACTGGAACACTGCCTTAATCTGACTCAAAATACTCCTCACATAAAAATAACTTATACCTTTTTTCTTGCCCTTTCTGAAGCAGTTCTGGAAGTACCTTCAACTGAATTCTCATGCTTGTCCTAATGTCCCAAATTAATTCAAAATGTTTGTATTTCAAGGTTACTGACTTTGGGGAAAAGTCAAAAGTGCCAAATCCAGTGAACAAGGTGGATGAGGAAATACTATAATGTTTTTATTACTCTCCTTTTCCTTTGCATGGTCTCAACAGCAGCATTCACTGTGGTTTTAATTATACCTTATAAAAGACACTCCAGAGCAGCTTCACAAGGTGGCAAGAATAATGAGGTATGTCTAAAACAAGTGGTGGTGTCTACAGGTATGCTACCCTGAATGAGCCTGATCTCGACTGAAACGTGAGGTGGTATTCTGAAGGTCACAAATGTCAATATATCTGTTACTATATATATTTTTAACATTCGCCATATATTTTATCATGCCTTGTAAACAAAAGTAGAGGAAAAGTACAGGAAACAGCAGGTACTTGCCAACCAGCTTTAGTAATTACCATGTTTCCTATCTTATTTGCCTCTGTAACTCAACTGCCATCTGCCACAAGACATACTTATCACATAATTATTTTTCTCCTTAGTAAGTATAAATTCTCAACAAACTTTTAAAACACAGTACCACAACTCAACATATAAAAAAAGGCAAAAAACAAAATGAACCCCCATATACCATAATTCAGTTCAATAATTTAGTCACAATTTTTTACCATTCTACTCCACCTCCAGCCCATACTGTAGTAATACCTTAGCTCATAAAGTTTTGTTTACAAACAATTCAGTTCACAAACAAATGTTTCATGAAATTTTGCTTCCATTCACAAACTCCACACAAGACAAACATGACTAGGGACCATGTATCCATACATACTCAAATGCAAAAACATTCTCCAAATTCATAAAGCAAATTAAATTCATAAACCAAGGCATTATTGTATTTTAAAGTAAATTCTAGACATATTTACTTCACGTGTAGTGTGATATAAGATATCCTTGTAGTTTGATTCAGAATTCAAACTAGGCTTCACATTGCATGTAATATCTCTGCTTATTCTACAAATATCTCCCCTAACTCACTACACACATATTTTTTGACCTTTTGACCTGAAGAGTGACCTCACATTCTAGATTAGGTAGATTTCATCTTTGTGATATGGCAAGTCTTGCCATTTTCCATATAGTTTTTAAACTGATAATCAGTCGTACAAACTTGATTAAATTGAGGTCAAATTTTTGACAAAAATTCTTCATAGGATATATTCCATACTTCCTATGGTACCATATCAGGAGGTACTTTAAGGCTGTCTGCCTTGTTTTCAGTGATGTCAGGTTGGTTCTTCCAACTATAAGGCCAGAGTTGTGACCTAATAATTTCAGCACCTATGAGATCAATTATATAATTATGGATTACAAAATAGTAATTTCCTAACTGTATTACTTCTTTAACTGTACTAATTCCAATGTTTCCATAAAAAGAACTTGATGACAACAATATCTGGTCACTAGGAAATGATCACCTGCATTTTTTTTGGGAGGAGGGATTTGTTTTGCTTTGTTGTGGTACTAGGAATTGAACCAAGGCCTTGCTCACAGTAGGCAAGCACTCTACCAGAGCTACATCCCTAAACACTATAAAATGAGTGATTTTCTTTTACAAATTTTTAAAGTAATGAGTGGGTACAGTCTCTAGTGATTTTGTAAATCACTAGATTTATAAATCCATTTATACATTGGGCAGTTTAAGTCCATAGTTTTTTTTTTTTTTTGGTGGTACCAGGGATTGAACTTGCCAGGCAAGCACTTATTCCACTGAGCTATCTCCCTGTCTCAGCTATTACTTTAGATGCCGTAATTACCTCATCTTGGAGTGCTCTTTTTAAACAATAGAAAATGTCGAGTTTCTTTCAATCCAAATTTTCTATGAGGCAGATCACTGGAGTGAGAGTATCCAGAAATGAACCCATGATCTCAGAATTTATTTGGAAGAAGGGACCAATACTGATAGGTCATCTAGGTGCACCAAGAAAAACTATGGAATTTTTTTTGCAGGCTAAACAGTATCATATATATTCTCCATTCTCTGGAATCTTTTCAAAAAACATCCTTCCTGTCAACTCTACTTCCCTGTTCAATCCTACAGCTCCACAGATTTTACAGGAACTTCCCAGTATCTTTTTTAAAAAGAGAAGTAGGGCCCAGCGGGATGGCTCAGTGGTCTAAAGCACCTGCTTGGGAAAGCTTGGGTGGCTTCAGGGACCGCAGTTTGATCCCCGGCACCATATGCTGCGCCAGCTCTGCCCTCTGGGGGGCGGGCTGAGCAGGCCATAAAAATGAGTGAATGGACAAACAAAGGTTCTGAAACAAGAAAAAAATAAATAAATAAAATTAAAAAGAGAAGTAATTCAGGTATTCAAAGAAGCATTTTCTTCCTCTTCTGGCCATAAACACATGGATTTTTATTGTCTGGCTATTATTCTGTACAGTAACAACTTATAGGGTTGAAGATAAAGGGAAGGGAAATGTCTTAAGGTAGTTTGTCTGTCCTTGCTGCAAGGTATCACTTTATATACTACTCACTATCTTCTCTACATCAGGGGATATGGAAAATCAATTCATGCAAGTTATTTTGTAAAGCTCACCATCTCTAAGTGGGTTAAAAAAAAAAGCAAATAAGTTAGTTGTTAAGGTTTGTGTCTAGTGCACCCCCCCAATCCTCAGACAGTCATTGATTGCGGTGAGTTTCTAGAGTTTGTGATTGATTCATATGATCTAGTATTGGGATTATGGGTGTGAATGCTGCACCCATCCTGGTGTGGATAGCTTAAATGCAACATAAGAGAGACAGGCTTGCTTTCTGCCTCTGCCAGTGCTGCTGCTACTTCTACTGCTGCCCTTTTGCTCTTGCTATTTTCTGCCACCTTGAACTGCTGCCCTCTGCCATGTGTCACTCTGCTTCGGAGCCACCTGATTATGGACTGTCAGGTATTTTGTTCTAGCAACAGGAGAAAATTAACCAAGACACTACTTTCGACACTATTTGATCTTTAGGAATCCAGAAACACACTTTCTTCAAAGTAGTATTTTCCATTCTACTTACTTCTAACATGCAGCACAGTGTCCAACTGCCATGGGTCCACAAAGATTAGATATTATAAGGCAAAACATGAAATAACTTGCTCCAGGACTCAATTAATTGAAATATATTCAAAGCTCTTATGGGAAATTCCACAACCATGTAAAAGCTCATCTCTCCAAAACTGCTTTTCAATGATCCAGGACCATGGGGAACAACAACACATAAAACTTCATTTGTGACCTGTTTGTGTTTATTTTTTAAACATTACAAGGTCCCTTAAACATAAAAGTGCAACTTAACTCCTATAGTATCATTGTAGCTTTCTTCTAAGGCTGCTGGGTAGTCACATTATTTTCATAAAATTCAAAATTCCATGTCCTCTGATAAGATTCTACATTTCTCTATTCTCAAGAATATCACTTGAAGGGCCAGGGAGAAGGCTTAGCAGCATAAGCAACTGCCTCAAAAGAGTATCACTTGTAGACCAGGAAATGATTTAAGAACTTTCAGCCGATTGTATGTAAATTTCTCAGTTTCACAGGTGCTCATGGTGCTAAAGTGAAAAGCCTCTTCAGGAAAAGATGGCATCTGATCATCTTTAGGGATTGCCTATCCAGGTTATGCAAGTCCTTCTCATGGTTTCTTACTCTTAGAGTAGTATGTATGTCTTAAATCTCTCTCCCAGTGCTCTTTCTTCTGCTTTACAAATGACTTTGACTTGAAGGATGAATGCCAGAATTAACAAACAGTGTTTGGTAAAGCAGCTGGTATGCTCACTAATACCTTAGTATAAGTAACTAACTCAAGGTCATTTGGTGCTTTGGAGGAGAAACTAGCAGTAGTTCACTCAGTAACAAAGAAATACTCAGATGAAAAGTTCAGTGGCCTAATTTTGTCTCAAAAGGACAAAAGGAGTGATAAATTTAGAATTTTACAGTGGTGCTACAGATCTTGTCTGTTAAAACATGACACTGACTGGTGTCTATTGGAAGTATATGGAATTTTATACACATATGCAGCAACTCTATTTCTGGAACAATTCCAAAGAATTTAGGAAGAACCCCACATATTTCAGTCATACCTGTATCACTAGCACAGTACTATTGAAAATAATGGATACATCTTTAGGGTTGAGTCTATAGACATCAACAAAGTCTCTATAATTATGCCTTTCTTCAAGGATAGTAGGGAAAGTAAATAGGATTGAGAGCCAAAATCAAAGGAATCTTATCACATCCTGGGCCCTTCTTTGCCACATATCTGACCACAAACTGCAATCCTTTAGGTTCAGACAGGACTGCTTCCTCCCTCTATTCAGGTCTTAGTGAAATTCACTTAGATAAGACAGCCCCTGAGTACTTATTCCTGGAAGCCAGAAACCTGAGAAGCAAAATATCTCACCTGATTTTCAAACATGTATGAGATCATGTAAATAATCCTCTCTGACTCTATCTACCAATCCTCTACATTTATCCTCTGATCCTCAGTAATAACTTGATTTCAGTCCCACGTGCATCTTCCAGAAACCAGTCAATGATACTTAAACTCTGTAAAATTCATCAAACAAGTGTTTCTCAGGTCTCTAAACCCATAGGCTATAAACAAGACAAGAAATAGTCTCAACAACTTTAAAAAAATCAGATTCCATTGTCAGCTTGAATCATGTCTTCCTTTTGAGGCTCAACTATGAACATGTTGCTTAGACAGGATTCAGGGTACCAGATTATGTTATCTGACTTGCTCAGGTTCTCAGAGGTAATCCATGTATACTCATTCCAAAGCCAAATTTCATGCTAGGCAATGACGCTACACAGTTCCCTCATCTCAATACTGCTTTGCTGAAATGGCAGCTCTGCACATTGGTAGGGTCACTATTCTAAAATGATTCCATTAAAACAAACACACCTTAGCGCTTGACAAACAGCAAAGGTTATTGTTTTAATGGCTTTGTTGGCCTTCTATGTAACTAATTTAGCAACAAACTCAAGGCCTCAATGGAGAGTAAGACAGTATAACTCAATGTTTTAAATGTTATCTTATGACTTAAGGTTTAAAGATTCCACAGCTACGTATTAGCCAGAAACAGCTACATACACTCACATTGTATATGTCTGAGGCAATGAAGTACACATATTGCTTAGTGGTCAAATAATGTGTTATTAATCAAATGCTATTGTGCTCCCCCGATCCCAATTCTATGCATTATGAAGACCTAAGTTTGAAAATCAGGACTTCTATGACAGTCTGCTCTCAGAAGTCTCTGCTTCTTCTATGGCATCCATGCAGCAGGCTCAACTCACATAGATACCTGCCACACATCCTACTATACATTCACATGCCAAGTTCTGACATTTGTTACGCTCCCAAGGATTGTTTAGACCTTCTTTGAATTATAGGACAAAATGTGTGAGGATTTTCTTTTTAAATCCCCTCAAACCAGAAACCATTTATTTCTCTAGGAAACTACAGGGCCATGAAGATAGCTCATTAGAATAAGCATTTGCCTGGCAAAAGCAAGGTCCTGAGTTCAATCGCCAGTACTACCCACCCTCCCCCCACCAAAAAAAAAAATCTAAGGAACTATAGGTCTCTTATGAGAAAATAGTATCTAATATGAATGCTTCAACTAGTAATTTGTATTGAGTTGTCACTGTTTCTAGACCTTGGACCTTGCTGGTGTTTATATAAAACTGAATAAAAATCTGATCAATAAAAAGCAACTTACAGGTAAAGGAAACAGCTTCCCATTCACTTTTATACACAGACTATTTGGATAGTTATCTTCTTGGGGACAACTTGTCTCTGCCAGACAAAGTCTGCATTAAAAAAAAAAAAAGAAAGAAAAAGTGTTAAATAGTATAACCAAACATGATATAAAATTCAGGGCTATATAAACAGTCAACAAGTATAAAATTACAATAACTAAATTTCAAACCCACCTCAGCTGAACTTGAACTGTGTAATCTCTCCGACCACCTGGCAAAAAGTCCCTGTTGGAAAGAGAAACAAAACGTGTTAAGAAAACAGAGTAAGATTTTATAGAACATTCTCACCAGGAAGAAAAGCATCATTCACATTTTAATTCTTACTCCTTAAAAGCTAAACACTTACGTACCAAGGGTACAAGCTTTTACAAAACACTGCAGTGATAATAACCCCCACTGACTTAATTTTTAAGTAATGTCTATATGACACTCTTAAAAAGTATTTTCAATTCATAGGAATTATGATTATGTAAGCTATCACAACAGACACTAAATTGGATTAACATGAAAAGGAGCATCCTAGATACTAAAGGAGTTGAATACATTAACCTTTGATTACTGATCCGTTACTTTGGCTGTACATTCTAATCACCTGGAAACTTCTCATGCATTTCATATGAAGTTCCATTCATCAGATTCTCTTCATAGTTTGAGTACAGCTTAATCATAGACTGTACTCAAAGGTAACTTTGGTGATTCTAATACACAAACTGTGTGTGTACTCCTAGTTTTCAAATCTATCTCATGGCAGTTTTGTAATTATCCAACTATAGATACAGAACATCATATAATTTTAGATTAAAGTTGGCGAGGCTGGGGAGATAGCTCCATGGCATAAGTGTCTGCCTGGCAAGTGCAAGGCCATGAGTTTGAACCCCGATCCTGGAAAAAAAAAAATAAAAGTTTCCCACAAAGTTGCTTTGATACTGAACCCTCTAAAAGCCTTCCAACTCAAAATGGAGCCCACAATGAAGTCAGCAGTTATTATTCTTTAGAAATGCAAACCCTACCTCAGACCTATACAATTATAATATGCATTTTTAAAAATTGCCAAGTGATGTACACACACCATCGAAGTATTATCCTTAGCCATTATCCTAAATCGTACACATAAAGAGCCCTGTCCTTTCAAACATAACATAGTATACTGTCCCATACCTTGCTCTAATTGGACAGTTCTTAGTCTTTCTATTCTCTAGGTTACCTTAGAAGGCAGTTAAGACAAAGCAGTGACCAATTTGGAACCTATAGTTCTAAACTGTATGACTTTACTTAACTTTTCTGTGTTGTTACCCGTGTTAAAAACAGACAAGTACTGTATCTACTGTATCAAATTGTGGTGGTAATTAAACAAGTTAAGAATACAAGTAAAGCCGGTTCCCAGCCCACCCAAGCCCACCCGACTGCGGGGTAAGGTCTCTCCGCCCCTCTGCTTCTTTTCTGTGTTCTGCAACTTTTCTGCGTTCCCCTTCTGGTCCAAGGTCCGGTTCCCAGCCCACCCAAGCCCGTGCACCGGCCGGGTCAGGATCCTTGGTCTGTCTCCCCCTCACCCCCTTTTTTTTTGAACCCCTCCGGCCCAAGCTCCACTACCGAACCCATCAAACATCTCTTCTGGCAACTGATCTGGTCTACGAGCCTACCAGGACTCCTCAATTCCAAAGCTCCACCTCCACCTACAGACCACACGCACAGGGCTTCACAGCAGGCAGCAGCCTGAGCTCCAACAGGAGGCCGGAAACCTCTATAGAGGAACCAAGTTGGAGGCTCCAGACCAAAGTCCTGCAGACACTTACAGCATAACACCACCAAAGTGCAGAGGTCACTTCCATACAAAATGATAACAAGGAGTAGGATGCAATCTCAGGGCCCGAGCCCACCCAAACCAAATACAGAAGACCCTACCATGGAAGAAAATGGGAATCATGCAGATGAAACCCCGGAATTGGTAGCATCTGAGGCAGACACACAAGTGCAGAAACTTATAGAGCAACTGATATCAGAGATAACATCTGAAGTAAAAAAAGAAATACATGAAGTGGAAAGATGACTGGAGAAACGTATAGAGGACATCAGAGCAGAAATAATATCAAAAGTTAACAAAGACATGTCTAATATAGCACCCCAAGTAGGGGAACAACTACACAAAAGTAGAAAGGAGAACAGAACAGAAATAATCTCTCAATTAGAGACAAAAAGGATAACCATAATGACAGACTTCAATACTACTAAAGACATCGATAAAAAATTAGAGAGTAGAAAAATGATGGACTGCCTGACGGAGCAATATAGGAAAGACATAGATTGCATGAAACAGTTTCAAAGAGATATACAAGAAAATAAAATCTCCATCACAAGTTGGCAGACCCGTATGAACAAAACTGAAGATAGAGTCTCAGACCTTGAAGACACAGTTGCGGCCAGTGAAAGAGTAAGAAAGGATCTTTTAAAAACAAACAGAATGCAGGAAAAAATAATTCAACATCTGCAAGACGATACAAAAATGAACGTGAGATTAATAGGAATCAATGAGAAAGAGTCAATACAAATGATATAAAAATAATATGGGCAGAAGTAATAGGAGAAAACTTCCCATATATAAGAAAACAATCAGACATTCAGGTAACTGAAGTGTACAGAACTCCAAATAACATCAACCCAACTAAAAACACGCCAAGACATATAATAGTCAAGATACCAGAAATCCAGCTGAAGACTAATATACGAAAAGCTGCTAGGGAAAAGAAACAGATCACATTTAAAGGAAAACCCATCAGAATAACAGCGGATTTCTCATCACAAACCATGAAATCAAGAAGAGCATGGAGCAGAGTGCTTCAAGTCCTCCATGAAACAAATTTCAGCCCAGACTGCTATACCTGGCAAAACTCTCCTTTAAGTATGAGGGAGAAGTGAAATATTTCCATGACAAGGAGCAACTAAAGAATTTCATGACATCAAACTCAGTGCTACACAATATTCTAACAAATATTTTAGAGAGGGACCAAAACGACCTGAATTCAACAAATGAGAAAAGAAAGATCCCACCAAATAGAGTAACCAACTAAACATAGGAGGAAAAAGTGGTAAACACTAGCGAATAAGAGTCATGTCAACCAGAAGTCAATA
>PVJA010016577.1:0-43185 GCA_004027025.1 Myocastor coypus
TGAGACAGGGTCTCGCTATGCAGTTCAGGCTGGCCTTGAGCTCACTTTTGTAGCCCAGGCTGGTCTCGAACTTGCACTAATCCTCCTGCCTCAGCCTCCCAAGTGCTGGGATTACAGGCATGAGCCACCACGCCAGGCTTTTTTTTTGTCTTTTTGAGACAGAGTCTCATTATGCAGTTCAGGCTGGCCTTGAGCTCACTTTTGTAGCCCAAGCTGGTCTTGAACTCACACTGATTTTCCTGCCTCAGCCTCCCAAGTGCTGGGATTGGTGAATTCTTAAAAGCTAATTCGACTGGCCCTTGCTAGTAAACAGAATAAGTGTATTGATTCACAGGTGGAAATGAAATGTGAACAGTGACTTTCCTGCTGCATAAAAAAGTTCTTGGCTTAAACTGGAAAGCCATTTAGTTACAAAACAGTAAACTTAGGAGATAGAAACAGGCAGTTGACAGAGGAGATAATGTGTTATCTGTGGCCCTTGTTCTGTAACACATTCCAAATTTCAACCAAAATAAGGAGACTGACAGAAGCGGGAGAAGCATATACGCATGGGCAGATCAAAAGTGGTTTTAGACATGTTTCTCTGGGTATCTTGAAGTTATCAAAATGAAGACACTAAGCAGGCAGTTGGACAGAAGCAAGGACTGAAATATAATTTAAATTATGTTTCAAATTTCAAAGCTATTGTACACATATATAGATCTTCAGAGATCTAAAATTGCTTCAACATTTTAAAGATTTTTAAAAATCCCATATAATAATTGAAATGCCTACAGTAACTATATGTATCATACCATATTTCAATTGTAATATGTTTATATATTCATTATATATATGTATATATATATATATATATATATATATATATATATATATATATATATATATATATAAAGACAGAGAGAAAAATGATCAAAACAGGGTAGTTAGCATTTTCGTCCTTAAACATTTATCCTTTCTTTTTATTTATAAGTTCTGAACATTCTTTTTCTACCTTTTTTATAAAATATGTAATAACTTGCTGTGAACTCTGTAATCTCAGCCTGCTGCAGAACTTGCACCTCGAGTCCTCCTGGCTGACTTTCTCTCGGCACCTGCTACCCAGCCTCCTTCCACTGCCCCTCCTTCGTCCTTCCCAAGCCCTATAACCACCACTCAGTCCTCCATTTGTATGACGCCAGCTCCATTAGCTTTTGCATGTGAGTGAGAATGCACAGTAGTTGTCTTTCAGTACCTGGCGCTGCCACAACTGAACTTTGTGCTGTCAAAATATTTACTGAATGTGACTGCTTCACGCATAGTGCTCAGTGCTCATGATGCACCAGCAAACGGGGAGTGGCACAGTCTTTGCCTTCAGTCTGCTGTGGGGGGAGAGGGCAGCAATATTGTTTTACTTGTAGTATTATCAATTACAATTACAATATCCTGTTAATTTTCCTTATTAGTAATGTATACCACTGTGTGTCTGATATGATAGAAATACAAATTTGGGGGCTGGGCAGATGGCTTGATGGTCTCAGTGCCTGCCTGGCAAACACAGGGACCTAGGTTCGATCCCCAGTACCACATGCCATGCAGGCCCCAAAGCCCCAGGCATACTCCTAGTGGTGGCCCACGCCTGTAATCCCAGTGCTGGAGAGACTGAGACAGGAGAATCTCTGCAAGTCTGAGCTGTGTAGTGAGGTCCTGAGCCAAATAAAAGCCTAAAAACAAAACAAAGCCAAAAGAAATACAAATTTTAATACATTGATGTTGAGTCTGTTACTAAATTATAGAGTCAGCGCAGAAACCAGAAGAAGCAAGAAATAGCCAGCTAAAAGAGGGAAGGGGCAAGTGTTATCAAGAGAGGGAATTCTGAAAAGAAAGGTGCTTTTGAGGTCCCAGAAGGAAACAAAACAGACGTTGGAGACCAAGTGTCAACTCTTTATTGCTATCATAGTACCCATTTTCAGAAGTTAAGTGTTCACACATCTGTCTTTCACAAAAACTTACCATTGTCACCATCACTGACACGAACATTCCTGACTATACGCTCTAGAGCCCAGGCACTCTGCTAAGCACTATGTGTGGTTTCCTATGTTTCACTTTTTTACAGCATAAGATAAGGAGTACTATTCTCCTGGATTCATGCTGAAGGCACTATGAAAAGGGATTTATTTGGTCATATTCCTAAGCAGTAAAGACAACATTTTAATAGGATCAGTGAAATTCCTAAATACAAGCTTTTAACCACAGTGCAACCCTAATTGATAGTATTTAGAAGAAAGTCTTGGTAAATGTTGTGCCTGTGAAGATCTATGTCCTGGGCCTCCAGCCATGGCCAGAGAATCGGCTGAAGGCTTCATTTGCTGTACTGGAAGCTTCTCTTTGCACCTTGCAACCACACTTCTGCGGGATGCTCCCAGTCCAGGATGGGGGCAGCCTGCACAAGCTGATATTAGGGCGCATGAGGACTCTCCCATGTGACTTTGGCTTAAAGACTTCTGGGCAGCCTGACACGCAAATTCATGAAGTGTTCCATATTTTAAATAAAAAAGAAAAAGAAAACAAAGAACATTTCTACTCCTGCATCCTCACTCTCTCCTTACCTCAGGGCCAGCCCTGCAACCTGCTTCCATTGTTCTCCTAGACTTTTTCTGGCTTCCTATTCATTTTCATGATCGTGTCTCTCTATGGAAACTCTTGCACATTTATTCTTATTTTGGTCTTGGAGGACCATAACTTAGGAGTGTTCAATAAAGCATATAGATAACTGAAGAACACTGACAGAAAGAATATCGCACTGATTTTAGCAATCCACTTGGTCCACTGACTCAGTTAGCAAAAGCATAGTTCTTAGATTATGGATCCTATAAAGTCACTCATTTTTAATCTATTTTATGGTATCAATCTCGGTCCCTTAGGAATAGTGTTAATTCACACATACTAACCTGGCATCATAGTCTCACCCTCCTCTCAAATTTTATCCAATGATATGATGTCTGAGATGTAGTTCAAAATTAATATTGAAAGTAGAAAAAATTGATGGAATGTAAATGAGTCAGGATTGGTGAATGAATGGATTGGCCAATGGAAAAAAGATTTGACGGTGTGTTTATAGGAGCTTATTGTACAATTTGCTACTTTTGTATAGATTTAAAATTTTCACCCATGTGTGTGAACAACATACATTCTCACTGGTGTAGAAGAACAAATAAGTAGGACTCAAAATGCACAGTAGATGTCGTGAACTGGGAAGAAACTGTTAGGAAGGAAAAAGAAATGTGATGGGGTAAAAGGAAAGGAAGCAGGACAGATACTCTGTTAGTCTTTCTTAGTTCATTGAAAAGAAAAGTTTGTGCTAAGGTTGTTTGGATAGTAAAAGGGAGACTCAAAAACTGCAAATAAAACTCAATGCAAACCCATTCCACTGAAAAACTATTGATTCTGAAGGTTTTGTGGTTTTTTAAAAAGTAATTTAAACTGGCTTATGTATGTATGTATGTATGTATGTATGTATGTATTTATGTATGTATGTGGTACATGTTGTCACTATGCAGCTCAAACTCAAAGTGGTCCTCCTGTTTCAGCCACCCCAGCACTGGGATTTTAGGCATGCATCACCATACCTGGTTTTGGTGGCTGGCCAGGTGCACCTGGGGTTCCAGGGCCAGCACAGCATGCAATAAAAGGGATAAAATCCAGATCCTTATGCTTGGCAGGCAGGTGCTTAGGCCACTGAGTTATCTCCCCAATCTGGTTTTGTGTTATTTAATGTCTTTGTGATGTCATTGCAAGTGATCCAAGTTCTGCCATGACAGTTAATGAGAAAATGAAAAAAGAATGCTGTTTGTAAAGCAATAGTAGTTGATTATGGGCATGGCTGGATTTGGGGACTTAAATCTGGCCATTAGGAGTTAGCCTCACCTCTCCTCCCATTAGCCCTGCTGTTTTCCTGTGATGGTAGATATTTCTTTCACAATAGAAAAATGGGTGCCAGTTATTACGGGTTTATGCCCCTTTGTTCTGGTACGTATCTTTCTCAATTGCTGTAGAAAGTCCTAGAGTTAGCTTGGATTGGAGCAATTTGTCCCACCTGCTGCCCTACAACAACTCCTAGGAGAATGGAATAATTAGGTAGTCTTGAACTGACTATCCAGCTATGGGCACTGGAGGTGGTTCCTGTACACACTGAGTTTGGTAGCTAGGTAGACAGGGAGGGTGCCTACTCTCCCCCTCTGTCCAAGTACCAACTGCTTAATCATTATGCAGGTAAAGAGCAGAATATATTTCTTTTAGGAAAGACAATGTGATTCTACTGAGAATTCAGGCTATAAAAATTATACTTATAAAGTTATTCTTATTCCTTGAGTATCATTAAAAGTGATAGAACTATGGAAATTTATATTGCTTTTACTTTTTCCTTTATCTACAAAGACTTTGTTTTGATTTACTTGTATTTTGTGAAAAAAATAAAATAGGATTTTTGCATCACTAATCAGGAATAACGTACAACTAGCTGTAATAGCAAGGATAGAGTTAAGAGCAGAATAAAGGGAAGGATTCTCAATACATGTATTATTCTTTTTTTCTCTGAGAAGACATGCTTAAAACGGAATTTTAAACACTTCAGCACTGGTGAAACAAATTAATAATGGCTCAAACACAGAAGTGTTGCATATTATTCATGATCTTGAAATTATTAATGTAACACGGAGCCATTATTACCACATATTGCCATCACAGTAATTAACACATCTTATCTAACAGAATAAGGCCGTCAAATCAAACTAAGAAGTAATTAAGTTATGTAACTACACAGCTGAGGCAGAAAGATGCATGTCAAATGAATTTCAAAATAGCAGCTCACCTATGTGGCTTTTAATAGAGAGGTCTGCTGCACCTGCCTCGCTCACCACTGTAAGTCTCTTCGCTACATTGTGCCTTACGTTCCTTGCAGTCTGTCGACATGAATGCCGTTAGCAAAGCCACAGGCATTCACTGGGGAGTTCCTAATATATTTGTATTTCCTAGTCCTCCTGTCTCACACTGTGGCCTGCAGTGTAGACCAATGGATCTCCACTTTTTTATTCTGTAGCAATGCAGATCATCCCAAGGCTTTGCCTGTGCTAGACAAATACTCCATCTGCACTGTACTTCCTCAGCCTTTCTATTATTTTGGAGAGTTGGTCTTGCTAATTTGCCGAGGCTGACCTCAAACTTGCAACCCTTTAACTTCTGAAATGTTTACTTCCTGGAAGGCTTAACCTCTGGAATGAAGTAAACCACCATGCCTGATAGGAATCTGCATTTTTAATATTCCCAGAAATTTAGAAGCAAGGAGCTGGAGATATAGCTCAGTAACACAAGTGCTTGCCTGGAAAGCACAAGGTTCTGAGTTTGATCTCCAGTACCAACCAGAAAGAAAGAAAGAAAGAAAGAAAGAAAGAAAGAAAGAAAGAAAGCAAGCAAGCAAGCAGATGAATGATAGCCCATTTTTGGAGAATTCTAGAAGAAAATTTTCAAATGTCCTTCCCAGTCTTATTTATCAGCTATGAGACCTTTGACTTTTCCCAGTAAGTAGAACAGTTTTTGTAACAAATTAGCATTTGAATTATGGGAAATTCCCATAATCTCCATCAACCATGTGTGGTCTGGCCTATCTCTTCACCAGAAGAAGCTATTATGGAAAAAAACAGAAAATAAATAAATATAAAAATAATCACTTTCATCACTTAAGAAATGTGACTCGCCTCTGAAATGAGTTTAAACTCTAACACTCATATCTTATAAGTTACTAAATGAAGAACACCAGGGAACAAATGTGACAATTTATAATTTTAATAAAACTAAGAAAATTCTATAATGTCTTACTCCAAATGCCTTTTCTCTTTAGGCTCAGATTTTACAGAGGGTTCTATTCACAGAGAAGACACATAGTGCACATTTTTCAAAGATTACAACTGTAGGAATTAGAAGCTATGGTCATCCTGAGACTCCCCAATATCTAAGGAAAGGCTTTTGTAGCTTATACCAGGTTGTATTTACCAGGCTGTGAGACATGACCAATATTTAGCTCATTCCTACGATCGTGGTGGATGAGTCACTGTGCCTGGCACTGAGCAGACATTATACACATATGAAGGAAACCAAGGAGGAAGTAAGCGTACAACACGGATGCAAATAAGTGAAATGCACAAATACGAGCTTATACTCTTTATTAGTACTTCTACACATTCATATGTAAAATTCACCATCATAACACAGTATAAGTTTTTGGGAAATTTTCCCATCTCACATGCAGCCAGAGCTTTTGTGTGCATCTTTGGCATTAATGTCTCATGATCAAGACGGGCACTATTTTACACTATTTTTAAGTTAGGCAGCACAGTTTCCCAGAATAAAGTGTCATTGCTGTGAGCATTACTTGTGATAAAGTATTGCTTGAATGAGCATATGCTGAGGTCCTTGGAAATCTTAGCTGAAGCAACAGCATAATATCCTCACTGTGTTTATAATGAAGCTGAAGAAGAGCTTCTAAGGAAAGAAACAATGACAGCACTGAAAATTAGGCTTGTACAGAGATTTATAAAACTTCACAAAATGCCTGTTGCTTAACCAGGCTCCAGCAGCAGCTCCAGTATGAGTTACTAACTTGCAGTCTTGGCAGCATGTTCATCTCAGCAGAGTTAACTGACCTAATCTTTAATGTGTTATATATTGTTAACACCTTAGGGAACCCTTGTGACACAAAATTTAAAACCAATTCCACTCTAACATTTAATATGTAAAGACACAGAGAAGTATACTTGTGTGCATGGGATTTGATATCAGAGAGTAGAGGGACTATACTTGCTGCATGGCCCCACATAAGTTAGACTCTATGACTTGGCTCCTTCACCTATAAAGTGAAAATAAAATGTCACTATTATAAATCAGAATCAAACAAAATGCTATATTCGAGACTTCTCAAAAAGTAACTGGACAGGAGCCGGGTGTGGAGGTGCACACCCCCAATCTCAACACTCAGGTAGCTGACACAGGAGGATTGTTGGGAGTTTGAAATCAGCCTGGGTAAAAAGTGAGCTCAAGGCCAGACTGAGCTGCATAACAAGAACCTGTCTCAAAAAGACAAAAAAAGTAACGACATAAAATAAGTGTTTTAGTTACTTTTTACTAGTTGCTGGGACAAATACCTGACACTCAAAATGATGGAAGGAAAGGTTTATTAGCTCATAGTTACTGGAGGTTTCAGTCCACATTTGGCTGGCCCAAGGCTGAGTGGAACAGGGCAGAGAGCATCCAGTTCATGGCAGCGGAACAGCAACAATCATGACAGAGGCAACAGAACAACCCATGGAGCAGAGAGCAACAGCTTCAGTCTGTCTCTCTTTATATTACATTCAGGTTTTCTGCCTCAGCCTATCTGCGTTAGGCTACACCCATAATCCCAGAAGTACTTAAAACATATAATCCCAGGGATCGTGGATCAAGTCTCAAACTCTAGACCAGTAGTAAATCACATAATTGCAGTGACTCATGAGTGAAGTCTCAGTCTATAGAAGTCCCTGCCCATGACTGCATGAGGCTTTGGGGGGACAACTAGACATAAACCATAACAATAAGCATATAAAACATTTTAGTTACTATTTCTATGTTTACTATTTATTCTTAAAATGTCTACTAAGCTCCTATGTTATACTAGAAACTATTCTAGATTACAGTATTCTGTGATTATTAAATATTGCCTTAATAATTATAGCCAGTTCCTCACAACTTCTAACACTATTTTCTTGAAGTTTCCTTTAAATTATGTTGTTATTAAAATTGAATAGATATACTCACTTGCCTACAAACACCAAATCTATTAAATCATGTTTTATGTGCTAGTTTTAATTTTCCTAACAACATTGATAAATGTTTATCTGTGAACCACCTATAGTTACCAATGTACACATATCTCGCTTGGGGATATGTAACAATAAGGAATACAAAGACATTCTGCCCTTGAAAGATGTTTTTGTTCTGGGAAGTTGATCCTATAGCCATATAGAGCAAGCCAAAGTAATTAGGAACTCCTTTTTAGGTTCAGCCGTCAGGCAGGGCCAATGAAATTCCTGGCTTAATAAAAGGATAACCTCAGGATAATAGTACTAAATGTAAGCAGTACTCATCAGTATGGTAATGGAATTCAGGCTCCTCCCTTTAGTAAGTCTGAAAGTGGAAAAGTAAAACAATTTCCTTACTGTAAGAATATCAGCTATGGTACCCCCCAAATCACATTATACACACAGAACAGTATCTGCTACGAACATATTATGCTTGAGGAAATAAACCCATACATTTCCTCAACATCACTAAGCTGTCACACAGAAGTACCCTTACTGCATGATATTATGGTCTCTGGATAAATACAGTGAACCAGGTATCATCCACATCAAGCAGGTTAGATCAAAGTCTGTGAAAACACATACATAAAATCCTTCTCTCCATCCCTAGCTGCAAAGGGAAAGTAATAACAAAGGTTTGAGCAGGCAACTCAGGCCTGTGCCTTTGATCTTTCTTTCAAATATAAAAGGAGCCTTGCAAGGATGCCCGCTGCCAGCAGTCTCCTCTCCTTCCATCTCCCCCAACCAGGACTGAAAAGAAGCACTGCGCAGCCAGAAAAATCTTCTCGGCGAGGGAACATTCATGCTTCCAGCCTCAGCAGAGGGGAAAGAACGGAAAGCATGTTTCCCCAGAGGATTTGCTCATTCGTTGAGCAAATGTTTGTTGAGCATTATTATATTCTAAGCATAGATGGAGGAAAATGCTGAGGAAATACAAATGAATAAAACCCCATCTCTACACTCCTGGATTTCATAGTGTAGAAAGAGTAACACACAAGGAAACATGTAACTGCAAATCTGGGTGATGTGTGCTAAGACGTACAATGTGCAGTAGAGGAGTGGGGGGAAATGAAGTCGGAGTGAAGGAGCTGCTGGGCTCCGGGAAGAGAGCAGAGAGAAGAGGGCACAAGCATGAATTAGAAGAGTTTTTTCAGTAGCTTAAAAAACGAACAAGGTGTAAATTTGAAAAGGGAATAAGGGCAGAAGAGATGAAGCTATGAACATTATTCTATGTTCAAAGACGATCTGCTATATATTTGGATAAATGGTGGTGCAGAGTCATTATACATGGAGTCTCATAGGCCATGCTAGCCATTTACAGCTTTTTCTAATTGATCAATCATTCTCAAATTTTACTGTGTCCACATTACCATACTGATTTCCAGGATATTATCTTAGAGAGACTGAGATTCTGAAATATACACTTTCAAAGCAGCTGAGGCTGTTGCTGATAGTTAGTGATCTATAGATCATACTTAAGAAATATTTCTACTGGTAAAATGAATGAAAAATCAGCACTTGCTTTCAAAAGCAATTTTTTGGGGGGCAGTGATATAGCTCAGTGGCACAGCACCTGACTCACAAGTGCAAGGTCTGAGTTCAATTTCCAGTGCAAAAGAAAGAAAGAAAGATAGATAGATAGATAGATAGATAGATAGATAGATAGATAGATAGATAGAAAGAAAAAGAAAGAAAGAAAGAAAAGAAAAAGAAAGGAACAAAAGTCGTTTTTATTTAGTTATTTCATTTTTCTAGGTGAGGTCAGTCTTAAGAAATTGGCACAGAATGTTTCTTTCTTGGAGAATTTGCTACACGCCTTAATGTATATTTTGAAGAGTCGTTATGGCGTTGTGTCTTGTCTGGGTGGGTCACTGAGGGAAGGGTTGATACTGGGTACTAAGTAGCCAGGGCCAAGCATGCACTTTATTAATGAGTTTCATCCTCAGCCTGGCATTTTGGTGACTGAAACTAGGGTTACATATAAACTACCATAAAAATGATAGAAAAAAGAAAGAAAATAAAGAAGTGGGCGAGCAGCCTTTGTTACACACCCACCCCTGGCTTTAGGGTAGAGTTGCAGAGCCCCTCGGTGAGGAGCTTCTGCAGTGGTGCCTCTTGGCACCTCCTTCCCGTGCTGTGCCCAGCACACAGGGAGCTGCTCCTTATCAAGCCTGAATTTGCCAATTCACAGACGAGTGTGTCTCCTTCTTTTTACTCTCACCATCGTAATTCCAGATGAGATTGTAGAGAACTCCTGTTTTCTATATCCATTGTGTGAATTTTTCTTATGAACCGTACATAACTTATGCTTAGCAAAAAGAATGATATTTGCATTTTGGAAATAAATAAAGAATCATGTAGAACACCATGTAGTAAAAATCTTGAGAGCATGTGTTTTTCTTTTTGTTGTTGTTGTTGTTTGTTTGTTTTTTTGCAGGACCAGGGATTGAACTCAGGTCCTTGCGTTTGCCAGGCAAGTGCTTATTCTACTGAGCTATTTTCCCAGTCCTGCATGTGTTTGTTTTTGTTTTTAGGTTTTTTTGTTTGTTTGTTTGTTTGTTTGTTTGGTGATACCGGGAATTGAAATTGGGACCCTGCACTTGCCAGGCACTTATTCTACTGAGCTATCGAGCTGTCTCCCTGGCCAATAACACATGTTTTAAAAAAATAGCAGGAAATTTTAATAGATTTTTAATTTGTACACCCTTGGATTTCTTTCTTTCTTGCTTCCTTGCTTTTCTTTTAGATACCCACAGTAGAATTTCTCAAAAAAGTGCAGGTAAAGAAGTTTAGGTGAAATTCTAATTGTCCGAAGTCAGCCCATGTTTGAGGCAGCCTGTAATCTTTCAGAAACATGGGTTTTCCCTTAGCAGCATTTCATAGTGTGCATGTTTGTATATTAAAATACTTTTGAATATCATAGATGAGAATGACACAAAATGCATCTAATAAATGGTAATAGGTCTTTCCAGTAGCCCCAAAGAATAACATGCTCTTTACATAAAAAAAAAAAAAAATCCATTGGAACATCTTGAAATTTATCACAAATCTCTACTGAGGCTTTAGTAGAAATCTGGGCAGGAAGATGGGGCTGAGGAATAAATATAGGCAAGGTGTGATCTGGCCTGCCCTTTTGATTAGCCAAACAGGATTTGGGGAGGATTAGGAAAGAGTATCACATGAAATTTCTGAAGTTTAAACGTGTTGTCTATTTTTTTCATTGTGTAAATATGTTGCTGCATGAACATTAAGCACAGTGAAGAAGGTAAAAACAACAATAAAACCCATTTTCAAGTAAAAGAATAAAGTATCTATTTTTAAAGGAAGCACGGTTGTTTTTCATATCCACAGAGGACTAGCTCCAGTTTTAACACTTCCTGATGGAACATATCAAAATCTACAGATACTCGACTCCTTTATTTATTTATTTATTTTTTAAATTTTATTTATTTATTTATTTATTTTTTTCTTGTTTCAGAACCTTTGTTTATTCACTCATTTTTATGGCTGGCTCAGCCCACCCCGAGGGCAGGGCTGGCACAGCATGTGGTGCCGGTGATCGAACCGAGGTCCCTGAAGCCGCCCAAGCTTTCCCAAGCAGGGGCTTTAGACGACTGAGCCATCCCACCAGGCCCCTCGACTCCTTTATATAACATTAAATGGGTAATATTTTCTTATGAGCTACATACAATCATCTTTTACTCTCAATGATCGGTAGGTTACATATAATGCCTCACATAATATAAACGCTATGTAAATGGTTATTATACTATATTGTTTAGGGAATAAATGGGAAGAAAAATCCTGGATGTGTGCAATGTAATTTTTTTATAGTTTTGATCCATGGATGGTTGACTCCATTAATGCAAACACGGAGAATTAATCATGTAACTAAGAGAAGAACATAGCCTGATTCCTTTCATATGTAATCCTGACATCCTTCCTCCCTCTCTGTTTTTCTTTAAACCCAATGCTTACCTAAAAAAAATTCTTCAGTTCTCAAAGACAAACAGAGATCTGAGGGTGGGGTATTCTCCGAGTTTGTATTTCAGGATTTAGCAAGAGTTCTGTTACTAGGCTGTCTGACCAAGCTCTCCTAAGCTAGAGCACAATGCACATTTGTGTATTTCTTTATCAACCATGTAGACTCCAAGAAGAGCAGCTGAGACATCCTAAATCTCATTGTGTGAAAGATCTGCTTTGCCCAAGATTTCATTATGCCTAAGACAGTTATGCTTTGTCTCAGTTGGTTGCGGAGCATCCCCAGTGTTCCAATGAACACTGTATTGCTCAGTTACAAAATAACAATTGAAAAGCAACAACAAAGTATTTCCATTATCATCCAAATACTTGGGTGTCTCATTATAATATTTCCATTAATTCTCTACATTGGCAGAGAAATCTGCTAATTGCTAAACCTCTTTTGTTGCAAATGAAATAAAAAAGAGAGAAATTACTCAGAAATTTCCATCCTTTTTATGATCCTATTTTCAAAAAAATTATTTGGCACACAGTCTCACTATTCAGCTAAGACTCGTAGTGCTGCCTCTGTCTTCAGCCTTCCCAGTGCTGGGATTACAAACTTACACCAATACACTTGGACTCTTTTTTATGGTTCTTATAAGTGAGACTCTACTCGCATAGGACTTACTATTAAATTTCTTAAGTTAAATGCGCTATTTTTATGATTGTACAGTCCTAAGTTAACAACTTTCTGAAATTTCAGTTTCTAGTCAGCAAAATGCATAAATAATAATAGCAAAAATCTCCATATGTGATGAAAACCAAAATATTATACACCAAATAGTAATTTGAGAGCCTTTCCATGTGAAAATAGTTGACAGTACCTGACATACTGTGAGCTCAATAAGTATTCCTATTCCTAATATTTCCACTACTCCTACCATTTTCTGTTTTATAAAAGTTTTTGTGTTTTCCTGTGTCTAGCCTGGGAACAAATGCAGTTCCGGCGTGCTTGCCTAAGCCGAACTATCTTGCCACTGTACTACCTCACCAGCCCTGTTGCTACTATTGATACACTACTATTATAACACCACTAAAAGAAAGTTAAGAGATTCTGAATATTCTATATTGCTTACCCATGTGGATCAAGTTTGCTTATCACTATAAGTATATTATAATGGTAAAGAAGATAAACATCACCCCCTGGCTTCCAAACAAGGAGTATAGGACTTAAAAATTAGCTACATTTTGGATGCCACTAAAATAAAATACAACATCAATAAAATTGAATCTATTATCCCTATTATAGTTCTTTATAAATGTGTCATTATACTAAGTTCTGATCTACATCTGATAGAATCGTATGATCAATATGCCATTTTCACTTCTAGTCCTAGAGGCTAGTCCAGGCCTGGTTGATGAATCAGGGGTCCCATTACTGTCACAGTAAAACCACTCATCTATAGCTTATGAGACTGCAATCAGGTTGCTTGAAGGGTGATTCCTATTGGTAAAGATTTAAATTATAGGAATGGCTGCTTAGGACCAGCAGCAGCTGGACCTCATGTGAATCTGACCCATTAAAGCTAGTGTGCCTTTTTATTTTAGCATAGTTGATGTTTCTGCTTTTTATTTTACACTGGTATCTCATCTGATTACAGTCAGAGAAAACAAAGCCCCAAACATTCCCTCTCCCTTTCATGACAAATTCAAAATCTTGCCAACCTTTCTCCATATCTTAAAAGGCCCTGAGTATAATCAACTACTAGACTGCTATGCCTTTTATGATATTTTTCTCAACTCTTTTCAGGGGGAGGGGTGGAGATATCGCTGAGTGGCATAAGCACCTGCCTGGCACATGCAAGGTCCCCAGTTGGACAATGTTCAACAAAATGCTTTTCTATCCTTCCACCACCATTACAACACTTGTCTTACAGGGTACTTGGGGTGGGTTTGGAACTGGGAATCAAACTCAGGTCCTCATGCTCACCAGGCAGGCGTCTTGCTGCTGGGCTATATGCCCTGCAAAATTTGCCATCCTAAACACACCTTCGACTTAAGGATTAGTAGAAATATAATTATCAGAAATTTCCTTCAAATACTGATTAGAGAGAGGGACATGCATGGCAGTTTTTCTTGAGAATGAAAATGAATTTCTTCTGCTTTGTCACTTTCCCCCTTGCAGAATGTTGGCATTCTGTTTTATAGCGAGTTTCAATACCACACCAAATACTGGAAGGTATCCTAGGGGAAAGGATAAAGGGAAACCCTTTGTATGCTTTTTCAGGGTTTCCTCCAGCAATAGTACGTTGTCAATAGTACATTGTCTTACCTCATCCTTTGGGTATATGCCTTCTTTTGTGAAAAAGAACAGTCAAGAAAGAGAATCCCTTCCATGTGCCAGATCACAAGACATTCAATTGTGAGACTACATCAATAGTGAACAAGCTCAACATAGTTGTTTGACTATTTCAGTTCAAGTTTTGAGATATTTAAGTTCATCTGAACACTTTGAGTTTCCTTCTACATGGATTTAGAATTTCTGGATGAGAAGTATGTATAGACAGTAATCTGATGGCAAGGAGAGATAGGAGACTTTTCTTGAAGCTGTACTGGCAGTCGCTTGTATTTCCACTTCAGCTATGTATATTTGGTCAGAAGGATGAATGATGCTGAGAATGATGGCAAATGAACCTAACTGATGTGGTTATGCATCTGCCCTGAGGACACTGCTTAAGTCCCCATCTACAAGGTGGAATGCCATGTGGGAACAGACTCAGCTCCTGCCTCTGTCAAAAGAGACAAGCAAGTCAAATGCATTTTCCTTTTATTTGACATGGGATGATTTGATACAGTCTAAACTAGCAGAAGACTTTTGCAAGCCATCCAGAGAAGTACCTGGAACCTGGTCATTTGATATGAATCCTTGCTGAATGGAGCTGACTATCTCAGCTAAGCGCTGCAGTGCAGTAATTCACTATAACTACGTCTATTTAGTATTTTACAAGTCATTCTAAGCAATAAATTTTCATGGAGGACAGATTTTGAAATGTTTATTAATAACTAAAATAAAGTAGAAATCCCATTTTAAGATTTATAAGTTTTCCCCTCCCAGATTTTCATTAACATAATTAACTAGATTAGAAGTGATTTTTAGTTGTTCTCTAATATGTGTATTTTCCTGGATTAATAAGATCAAGTAAACTTAGAGTTACTTACACGATAGTTTTAAAGTTCATAAATTTTCAAAACATCTGTGCTGCTTTCGGTAGCTATACACCCTTTCTCTATATGCTTATCTTACATTTATATTTATATTCATATACCTAGGCGAATTCATCTCTATCATAAAAGCAACCTGCTGTTTTAACAGAAGATACCATAAAGTGCTTTTAGTTTCGCCAAACGAAATGACATTTTCATGACTCCAGAGTTCTTCTGAGGTACAGACTTCATAGTCAAGCATTCGTAGCCCCTTGAGGAGTTAGGACATCAATGGAAAACACTACTACAATCACTGAAGCTTCATTTGCACAGCCTCACAGGCATCTTCCAACTGTGTGTCAAGCAGATTTCCAATGACTTCTGCATGAAAAATGAGGCAAAATCTAAAGCATGATAATGAGCTTTCACTGACTGCCTACTATGTACCAGCTATTCACCAACGAACAGCTTCCATAATCTTTACAACAATGAATGTATTAGATGCTATGATTTTCATCATTTTGTTAGGACAGACACTGAGTCTCAGAAAGACTGGTATTCCAAGAGCTTCAAGCAAATCTCACGAATTCAAATTGGTCCAGCATGCCTGTAACTATCAGTGTATATCAGAAGGGATGGAATTACTGTTACTGATTTGAGTGGAAGAGGTCAGCCTCCAATGGACATGGAAATTCATCAGAATGCACCTCATGCTAGTCTCTAAAAAGACCTAACTACTGCAGTTTTATGAGGAAAACATACCTTATGAATTTTCAGTTCCTAGAGGTGCATAGTGGGGAGAAGTATTAAGTAGAAATAGGACCAAAGAGAAGGAGAAGGAAACAGCCCTGAGGGCTCCCAGTACATTTAAACTGGAGAATTTTAAGTTCTAAGAAACTAGTGGGTATTTTATGGCCACAAACAAAGTGAGAATAAATAATTTACCAATGAGCTTGGCCCCATCATTTAGAGAAGTCTGTCGTGAACCAGACCTCAGTGTGATTTTAATTATTAGGACAAGCATGTAAAAAATAAACTTGTCTTTCTTCTGGTTTAAAACTTAAATACCTCAAAAGAAAGAAAAAAATATCATGAAGGACAAAAAAGAAAAAAGATTTCATAAATTTTTAAAAATATACACAATGATGCCATGAAGAACCAAAAATAAAGTGTACTGTATACTCATTGTCCTGCTCTCCTCTATCCTCCTACCCTTCTTCTGCTTCCATGTCCTTCAGTTATGTCCCAGGCACATATAATATTCCAAATAGCTATGTTTCTGCATCTGCTACTAAATCAGACCCTGATGCCTCTCACCTATTTCAGTACTTTTCAGGGAGTTGCTTGCACTCAGGGCTGGCATCTGAGTTATTCAAGAGGATATAGTTTTGTAGATTAGATATACAGAGACATAGCCTCTTTGTTACACCTTTGAGGTCTATTCTGCCATCTAACTGCAGGGTATGGAGCACTAATATTTTAGTCTACAAAACAGAATTTTGTCTGTTCTCAGGACTACTCTGACATTAGGATTACAAATTGTCCAGGCCTATGTTCCAAGCTTTCAAGGCTTAGAACCCTAGATATTAACAACCAATGAAGACATCATTCAAAACACAAGAATGTCTCCACTGAATTGTTTCTCTTGGGTTTTACAGCCAATTGGGTTGACCTTGAACCACTATTACCTTTTCTGCTGGGAAAGATGTGGAGGAAGTATGAGTGTTCTGAGTCACCAGGCAAGATGATGCTACCCTGGCTACATATCTTTCCTTCTGGAGTAGTAGGATTGTACTGATTAAGAGTTTGAACCTAATTCTGTAAAGTGCTTTGGAAAATTTGACATAGAACTGTCCATTAACAGAGTGGCAAAAGAGACAGTATTGATTCCTTCTAACATTTCACCTCCTCTGACTACTAATTGGTTTATTTCAGAGAAAAGGCAGTGTGAAACACATTAAGAAATGTGACAGTTCATGTAACAGACAGAAGTGAGCATCAGAATTGGATTAGCACATGTTGAATTCCAACTCTACCATCTACAACCTGTACGACTTTGGCTATGTTACCTACTCTAGCTCTCAGCCTTCTCCATATGAGGCACTACGAAACTATCTCAAAGGCTTAGTGTGAAAAGACTTACACACATGGAGTCACTTACATAGACTCTGTGTAAGAAACTACTTAACACTGAATAGGTGTGTCTGATATCAATGGTGGAGGGGAAACTGATATTTTGTTCTCTTTATTTTTATCTAGAGTTTGCCTTTATCCCACCATACCCCATCCCCACAATTTGAGGGTGGAGACACATTTATGAATACTTGTGTCTGATTAGGTTTCCTCATTGTATTGGACCCCTGCCTGACAGAAGAACAGACAGAGACATATACACATAAATGACATGCCATGGCCTTGTCAGTCAGAGAAGTGCCGAATGGGATTCACCTCAACTTCAGATCTCCTGCAAACAGAATTTGACTTTCCTATCGAGGTGATAGAGCGGTGATGTCAGCCTGCAATATCTGGATATCTTAGCAATTCAAGCAACCCAGTCACAAAAATCAACACCTACCCACCAGCCTCAGGCAGGCTAAATTTTGCCTATTCCAAATTAGAATCTGCCCACTAAGCCAACAAAAATTAACCCAAGAGGACAGCAAATTTCCTCAGAGTGAATGCTTACCTGACTGGTTGGTGGTAGCCATTTTCAGTGCTATGTGTGAAACTTTAACAGGGAACCATTCTGGGTGTGGAACCAGAATGTTAACATATATTTTAAATGTACTGGTGGGGGTGGGCTGTGGTGACAGAAGGCTTGGCATCCTGGGTAAGCAAAAATAAAGGCAATTAAAATTTCACAGAACCTAACCTTTTCTTCTAGCTGTTGATAAGGATGCCCTGGTTCGCCTTCTAAGCCTGTATCTTATATCATCCCCTCCAAACTAATAGATACACAGCTGCAAGGTTGTGAGATAGGACAAGTCTGTTTAAGAGCCCAAACCAGGCAGACCATCTGTCAGTAAGACTAATGCGCTGGTTAGCATTCAGCTGTTCTTTCCTTACCATGGCAAATGCATCCGGCACATCACCTTTGCTCAGCAACCGCCTGGCTGGGCAGAGATCAGCAAGGTACCTTGCTCCTTAAAGACACTCTGGGGCTCTGAATCCCTCCAAACCTCATTGGCTAGGAATTAGTGGAAAGAAGTTAGCAGCAGCAGAGGCAGTTGCAGCTTTTCTCATTATGTGACCACTGCGTGAGGTCACCTTAATATAAATACATTTTTTAAATGCAAAGGTTATTTAATCCAAATCAAATCCATTCAGCATTCACATACTGAGTACCAAGAGGTGGCAATCTAGAATAGGAGGAGAAGCATTGACTCTGATGTCAGACGGAAATGGGTACAAACTCAGCTTCCAATATGTACAAGCTGCATAGTATTTAGAAATTAACTTCTAAGTCTTATTTATCTAAAAAGTATTGACTATTGAAAGAAATAATTAGTGTTGAACATTTAACACAGAGTCTGGCATATAAGTGCCTGATAAATAACAACTACTATGAAACCACTAGATGGCTATTGAGAAGACACAGTGAAAGGTAAGGTGTTCATCCACGCATCAAGGGTTTCAGCAGAGGACTTTTTAGGAGATACTTTTAATGGTGGCTATAACTGCACGAGCTAGGTCTGTGTGGTAATGGGATTATATAGAGTGTGTTATCTTGGGAATTCGCAGAGAATTGATTCATTGTGGTTTGGAGGATTGAACATATATTTCTATGAAGAAGAGAATATTTGATTAGGATTGCAAAGATGAATAGACTTTAAAGAGATAGTAAGGGAGACAAATATTAGATAAGCAAAAGCCTGAGAAGTACAGTAATAACTAAGCCAAAGCAACCTAAACTCTGAGGCTAGCAGTGATTGATGGGGAGGGCCAGAAAGCTGGGTTGATTGCAGGCTAAAACTCCTTGGATAACTAACTCAATAAGAAACTATGGCTTTATCCTGTAGGTACAGGGTGAGGGTCCCTCATCTAAAGATTTAAGCTCTAAAATGTTTCAAAATCCAAAAATCTGGGTCATAACATGATATCACAAATAGATAATCCCACACTATGAACCACTATTTTAAACCCAAAAGTATTTAAAATACTGTATAAAGTTCCCTTGAGGCCATATGCATAATGTATTTGGAAACATAAATAAATTTTTCATTCCTAGATATCTTATTATGTAAATGTAAATTTTCTAAACTCTCTCCAAATCTGAAATCAGGTACATTTGTAACACCAAGCATTTAGAACAAGAAAAAAAAAAAACTATAATAAAAAGGTATCAGTCACTTTAGAATCAAGAAATGACATGTCCAGATGAGATTAGAGTGGAGGGTGGTTTTTGTGACTTTTTTCTTTGTCTTCTTCTTTTCTAGTGGCTATGAATAACTATAGAGTTGAATGGGTTTGGCCACAATATAACAAAGTAATTCCCACAGTGGAGAAACCCTGACTTCCATAAATGACAGCTGGAATATCCAATCCTGTTTTAAGATCTTAAAAGGTTGTTAGCAACAGATCAGTGTCCTGAGAGGCAGCACTGCTACCCCGAGGACTTCCTCAGTCAGCAATCACGGGGCATGTCCTCTCAGCCCAAGGCAAGCAGAGAGTTGAGGAAGCAATGGGAGTCGATTAAAGCTAGGGCAAAGTCACTGGACCCTAAAGGCTGCATTGTCACAGAAGCCTACAACAGTCATTTCACAGGAAAGCCAGTCCCAGGAGCAATCACTAGTGAGAAGTGGGTTGCAAGCACAAAGCACAATTCCACTAGCAGTAGTCAAAGGTGGAGAAGCAGGACAACACCTCCAGTACTGAGCTGCTGGAGTTAGGAGTGGGCAACCAGTGGAGATGGTGTTGGTAGGCTCTCCTATCATAGTAGCTGGAACTGCAAAGGCAAAATATGCAGACTTCTCCCTTCCCTAAAGTTTCTGTACCAACCAAGTTCACAGCAGAGAATATTTAAAGTAATTTAGCAGCAAAGCTGAGCTGGTACATTTTTGGCTCCAGCCCTAGAAAAGCACAGAATTTGGGTCCAGTTACAAACATCTATGAGGGGGAAACTATAGCTACATTAGTCTCTGTGTAATCATCACCTACTGTTGTGACAGGTAATGATAATCATGATAAAGATTATAGTGCTATGGTGATTTATTGGAGCATCAGCTCAGCTCACGATAAACCCCATTGCTCCAACAGCTACACTAACCACCTGCATCCACCTTCTAGAATGGTAATAAGATACCATTCTAATTTTCTAGAATGTAGTAACAAAACCACTGACAAAATGGTTTAAAGAAGAGAATTTGCTTCCTCCCAGGCTCATTCACTGGGGTTGGCTTCTCTTGAAAACTCTCTTCTTTGGCCTTCTTATTTTGTCCTCCCGTAATCTTTCCTTGATGCATGTCCATTCCTAGTTTCTCTCTGTCCAAATTTCTTCTTAGAAGGACAATAGTTGCATTGGGTTAGGACCCACCCTCATGGCCTAGGTCTCCAAAGACAGCCATATTCCGAGATACTGGGTGTTAGGGTTCAAACTTGACGATTTTGAAAAATGACACTCGACTCATAAAATTACCTTGACCATCACCTCCTACCAACTTGGAACCAAGCAACTCCTATACTACACTGTGATACAGGTGATTGGATGTGAGTGTACATTTGATCCAAGCAACACATGATGAAGTCTCTCTCTTAGAAATTTGAGCTTGGAATTAAGAGACAGTCTATCAACTTGATCTCTTGCTCAAGGAGCTCTAAACATGTAGTTTCCTCTGTGCTGTGTAAATCAGACAGAGAAAGTAGCCAGAGAATGAAAATGGGGCCTAGAAGTCTAGGAAGGCAAAATTCAGAGGGAAAAAGTAATTTTGTTATTCTCAGTGACTTTGAACTTCTTGTTCCTAGTTCCTGAAAAGGACCTGTGGCTCTGGTTTTCTGTGATATCTGCCTGCTGTATTTGAGGGAGGCAATCAAAGGTAGTAGTGAGGGCTAGTGAGACAGCTCAGTGGACTAAGCACCTGCTTTGGCAAGCACAGGGACAGGGGTTTGATACCCCGCACCACATGCTGCATTGGCCATGCCTCTAGGCAGGCTGGGCAAGCCACCAAGACCAGAGGTGGTGGCACACATCTGTAATCCTAGTGCTGGGGAGGCTGAAAAAGGAGGATCACTATGAATCCGAGCTGCACAGTGAGATCTTGAACGAAATACTTAAAAAAAAAAAAAAAAGTGGTAGTGATGATGATTACCTTGCTAGCAGTCGTCCTGATATGAGCTGCCCAGCTCTACCACCTTATGCAATCACTTGCCTTTTCTCTGATCATCACCTGGAAACAAAGCATCTCAGCATTTCCCAGCAGGTCTTTCTAGCATCTTATCACTCCACTGTTCTTTCTAATATCCACTTGCATCTCCATTGTTTACATTTAAACTCATTTATTCCAACTATCTTCACTCACAGAGCAAAAAGCATCACAGCTTCTACATAACATTTTGTCCTTGAAGAATAATTAAATCCAATG
The DNA here is from genome assembly GCA_004027025.1 of Myocastor coypus. Taxonomy (NCBI): domain Eukaryota; kingdom Metazoa; phylum Chordata; class Mammalia; order Rodentia; family Myocastoridae; genus Myocastor; species Myocastor coypus. The sequence goes on from PVJA010016577.1 coordinate 21,614, forward strand.
CTTCTTACTTTCTCTTCTCCAGGATGATCAATTCACACCCCTTTAGCCTCTCCTCAAAAGAAATGATCTTCTTTTCTTTTAAGCACTTGGTGCCTCACAGCCTCCTCATATCCACTTTAAGGGTCACAGGCCACATCTGGATCCCTTTGTAATGAGGGCCCAACTAAAGCCAAGTATCCAGGAAACATAACTTGCTAATGTATCCAACACTCTCTCCCACTGCCTCTGGGGATGGTGTCACCCTTTCACTTTGCCCACAACAGTGCTGCCCATGCTAGCTATTCATCTCAAACATATATTTAACTATGACACCCTAGTCTTTTTTTTTTTTTTTATCCAAAACTAAGTCCATTTTTTATCTTTATACAATTGCTTTGTTCCTTACTTTCTTTACTATAAAACATTTCACTTAAGTATCAAACTTCTTTCCCCTAGCCCAAGTACATTTTAAGAATCAAAAAATTGACATGCAAGCTTGGAAGAGGGAGTTAATCGTATTGCTGGGAGTAGTATGCTGGCAGTTTTAGGCCCAGTACTACCTAGATATATTTTCTGTGGCAGCAAATTTTTTAAGCATACTTAAATCTATATTACTGTTAAGCTAATCTGACATGTACTCTTTCAATTACCATAGACCTAATTCTTATCTTTTGGGTTTTACTCTTTTTATAGACCTCTAATGACATGTAAGCTTAACTTCTCATATCCAACTAGCTCACATGAACCAGGGTGACAGCTGCAAAGAAATGCCTGCCAGGGTCACAGAGCTGCTTACGAGAAAGTGTGTCCCTTACTTGTCACTTATTTCCCACCTTGTCTAGTTCCCCCACCATCATTCACAGGCAGGAAGAAGAAAATTTAATAATGAAAAGTTTCAAGCTTCTGAAATGAGGTTTCTGTCGATGACCAAACAAGTACCCATCCCTCTGAATATTGAGCCCAAAAACTCCATGATGATGGAAACGTTCAGAAAGAGGCTCAACCTTTGACTGTTCCCACACCAAGGCCAAGCATTCTATCCCTGTCTCTGAACATCCCATCACCCACCTAGATGTCTCAGAGAATCTTCAAGGTGTCATAAATGATTTTTATGCACTTCATTAAAGGTTTAATGGAGATCTTATAGATCTTTACATGTCAGGTCTAAAGAAAGAATCATTTCCAAGGCTCAGACAATTGACAATCATTTGATACATAAAGGGACTGCAGCTGAAGGACCAAACTTTCAATGACATTTTCAGGAATAGGGGCTGGGGGCAGGCTAGGAGAGCAAACCACTTTCTTGCAGAGAAAGTCCGCTTGCTTTCTTGTGTCTGCTGTCCTTGACATGTCCACAGGGTTGCTAATGACCGGCAAATCACATGTTTTATGATAGGAGAGAGTAATGCTTTAATGATGCCAATTACAGAGCAAAGAGGTACACAAAACAAAATAACAGAGGAAAGCCCGGCTGAGTGGTCAGCAGAGGTAATTAGATGTTTTCTCTTTAGTACAGAAAAAAATTTTCTGTATTCCACAACGTCCTTCTGCTTTTGCTGCATGTGGCACTTTTCTTCACCAGGTATTGCCAGCCCAGTGGGGACTGAACTGAAGAAGAATATTCAAGAAGGAAGAGACAAGTGGGATATTCAGTCATTTTTTTTTTCAAAAATCAAATTACAAAAAGCACTCTGTCCTTCATACACAGCCTGTGGTGTAAACCTTCATGTTATTTTAAAATATTTCTTCACCAGAGCAATTTCTTTTTTACTGAATACATGAATCTCAGACCTAAAATCAGAAACAGCCTGTTTTATAGTTAAGCCGTTCTTTCTTTGATACTGTATTTGAAGTGCAGTAATAAATGTTCAGAAACTAGAAGTCATTTGAGGTGACTCTAATCAGAAAGAAAAGCCAGTGGTAAAGATTTGTGAATTCGTTAGCAGGTTCAGAAATAGCCTGGGGGTAAGTGAAGTTACAGTCCACAGAGACAACACACGCTCTGCATCATTCTTCTACAGGAAGGGTAGGAACCAGGCCACACTCTAGGGCCCTCTTTCATTCCTGTCCACAAAACTTCCTGTTTTCTGTCTTCTGCATTTCACTGTATTCAAACATATTAATAACACACTTAGTGTGACAGTATGTACTCTTTTTAAAACTCATTTATTTCTGTCCTCTGATCTTTTCATTTTTTTCCTCTTTGTAAAGTCTGTCCAGGGTTCCTCAGCATCCATAAAGTCAACACAAGAATGTCTTCGGATCTAAGATGTATGGCCACCATGCTGTGCTACTGTTGACTGATGCTTGTGTTTTAGGGTCAGAAAAGCAAATGGCACTCTATTGCCTTTAGCTATTTGTACTTGGACAAATATATATATATATATATATATATATATCCAGCTCAGCCTGCCCTGAGGGTGCAGCTGGAGCAGCATGTTGTGCCTAGGATTGAACTGCCGTCCCCACAGTTGCCTAAGCTTTCCTAAGCAGGCACTTTAAACCTCTGAACCATCTTGCTGGCCCTTGGCCATAAGACTTCAGATCCAATTATCTATCTGTTGAAAATCTTCCCCACTACCTTGAGAACAAATTCTATGTCTTAGAACATTGAGTCCTTCATAGCCTTATTGATTCTGTCTTCTTTGATTCGTTGTTTCTGTGTCACTATATTCTTTTTTAAATGTATTTAGTTGTTATAGGATCTCACTACACAGCTCACACTCATAGTGATCCCCTTGTTCTCAGCCTCCCCCATACTGGGATTGCAGTACTTACACCATTGTACCTGGGATTTAACTGTGGCCTATGCTCTTACCTTTTAAACTGCCTATTCCCCAATCTCCTTATTTAAAAATAGGATAGTGGTTATCACTCCCATCATAGCGTTTGCATAACAGTTAAATAAGAATGTGTTCTCAAAATATTCAGAAGGATTGCTACAGAATATGAAACAAATGAAACAGTATTAGGTGAGAAAAAATAATCTGTTTGAGATTTGTTTCCACCTTCATGAATCCCAAAACTGTCTAAAACTGAAAGTTACTATGCTGAAGATCCAAAAAGATAAAGCTTTTGATGCACTGACTTTCAAACATGAATTCTTTTTAAATTTTATTTTATTATTTTTTTCTTGTTTCAGAACTTTTGTTTGTTTGTTTATTTATTTTTATGGCCGGCTCAGCCTGCCCTGAGGGCAGGGCTGGCACAGCATGTGGTGCCGGGGATCGAACCGCGGTCCCTGAAGCTGCCCAAGCTTTCCTAAGCAGGCGCTTTAAACCACTGAGCCATCCTGATGGGCCCCCACAAATTATCTTATTATCCTTCAAACAGCTTGAAGTTTGACTGAGGAGTCAGGATAGGCATGCTCATTCTAAGAACTCACCATCTGTCTTCTTAACTATTTATATAACCTACAGTTCTTCTTACTTCTGATCTTACTCCCTTTCAGTTCAAAAGAGTTCATAGGACTTCAGATCCAATTATCTATCTGTTGAAAATCTTCCCCACTGCCTTCAGAACAAATTTGATGTCTTAGAACATTGAGTCCTTCACACCCTTATTGATTCCGTCTTCCTTGATTCTCTCCTTGCTTCTGTCTCATTATATTCTTTTTTTTAAATGTATTTAGTTGTTATAGGATCTCACTACGCAGCTCAGACTCATAGTGATCCCCTTGTTCTCAGTCTCCCCAGTACTGGGATTGCAGTACTTACACCATTGTACCTAGGATCGAACTGTGGTCCCTGATCTTGCTTAAGTTGGCTTAAGTAGGTACTTTAAGTCTGCTGAGCTATCTTGCCAGCCTGGCCTTATACCCTACAGTCAGTTTTTCACTATTCCCTGAGCATGACTTGTCCTTACTTGATACCTGATGGTATTTCACCTGGAGCATGTCCTTCTCCTCTTACTCTGGCAACTCCTACTTACTTTTAGGAGGGATCACTCAAACTATGAAATAGTTAGGGACAATTCTTTCCCATTCAGTCACACTGCTTACTAACCATAAGCTTATATGGCAATATCCTACCCCAGAGTTTCAGGTCTTCATTAGTAGGATGTATCTTCTTTATGTCACACCACCTGCAATTATCATTATGTCTATAATAAGTAGGATAATCAATAAGTATTTGAAGTATGATTGAATATATAAACTCCCTTGTAGCTTGCATATTACATTGCAAAATGCCCCTAACTTCCATATTATATTGCACAATACTCTTTGTGCTACAAAATGTTCCCTGATATATTAGCTTAGTGAAAAAGTACAAAGTAATTTGTGCATTTTGTGCATAAACAGTACAACCAGAAAATTTTTTGATACATGGTCTCTCTGTATAATTCAGCTGGATTTGAACTCACTATGTAGCCCATACTGGCCTCAAACTCACAACAATCCATCCTCCTGCCTCAGCCTGCCAAGTGCTGGGAGAACAGGTATATGCCACCAATCCCAGATCCAACCAGCAAGTTCTAAAAAAATGGGTACACAAAAGTGGCAACCACAAACAGAGCAAAGTTGTAAGAATTTGGAATAAAAAATAAGATAACTAGAATTTATGAACTTACAAGATAACACAGGAACAGAGATGCTTTGTGATACCATATACAAAATATCTAGATCTATTTTTGAAAATGAATAACTGGCTAGCACAGGAAACCAAAAGACTTCTTTACATTTTCCTAAAAATGGTATATCTTTGATTCCCTATTATTCCAATTTAGAAATGGAAAAAATATTCTGTTAATAATATAAGCACATAGCCAGGCGTGGTGGCACATGCCTGTAATCCCAGCACTTGGGAGGCTGAGGCGGGAGGAATGGCGCGAGTTCAAGACCAGCCTGGGCTACAAAAGTGAGCTCAAGGCCAGCCTGAACTGCATAGCAAGACCCTGTCTCAAAAAGACAAAAAAAAAAAAATATACACACACACACACATATATAAGCACATGCCAGTTAGCATTTTAGTGTGGCAGAAAAGCTCTGTTAGAGCCAGCCACATCACTGGGCTCAAGTGGTTTAAAAACAATGCAGTTGTGTTGACCATGAAATAATCTGTGTTGATTTCTAAACTATCCAGACATAAGTAGTTACTGATAAATTTTTATGGATTGCAATCCCTTCACCTCTTGATGTACGATAAAACATTGGTTTGTGTTAGTAATACCAGCATTATAAGATTTTTATTTTTCTTGCAAGAGAGATGAAGATGTGTCGTTGTATGTTTTTCTTGTTAAGAGTGAAATCCTAGTTTTGTATTATACTTAGTTATATATTTTTTTTTTCTTGTTTCAGAACCTTTGTTTGTTTATTCACTCATTTTTATGGCTGGTTCAGCCTACCCTGAGGACAGGGCTGGCGCAGCATGTGGTGCCACGGATTGAACCGCGGTCCCTGCAGCCACCCAAGCTTTCCCAAGCAGGCGCTTTAGACCACTGAGCCATCCCGCCAGGCCCTATACTTCGTTATAAGTACACTTCTAATCCATATATTGTCCACTCTCAGTATTCCTTATTGTTTTTATTCTAATACCCAGAATACACATTTTATTTAAGCTGGTTAACCAAAGGATGTGACCATAAAAATAAACCCCAAGATACAGCTTTCCACCTCTCAATATTTTTAAATTGACAACAAAATGAAATATTTTTCAGTTTTTAGTAGAAGATTCTAATAAATCAGACAATCCATTGACATGTAAATGCTGCAGCCTTAGCCGCCAGGTTGGTTGAAATGAGAACATCCTTATTTGACAGTGGGTTTTCGAAAATCTCTCACTATACATGTGCTGATATATCCTAACAATATGTTAGAAAGGCCTTACAATGTCATAATGTAGTAGTATATGCTACTAGGCTGTCTGATTTTAATGAAAATGTATAACTCACCAAATTCTTTACCTAGTCATAAAATAATAGAAATGTCAGTGACAGAGGCTGGTATGATGCTATGATTTGTATCTAGGTGTCCTCACAAAGTCTCATGTAGTTAATAGGGAGGCTTCCAGAGTTTGTGATCAATTCTTGATCCATAATTAATGTGAGGATTATAGGTGTGAGTGCTACCTACACCCGCCCTTGGGTGGGTAATGTGCATTACAATGTAAGGGGAGTAGAAAGGCTTGCTAGCTGCTGAAGCGCTAGCCTTTGCTCTTTGCTGTTTTCTTCCACTATGAACAGCTGCCCTCTGCTGTGTGTCACTCTGCCTTGGAGACAGCTCAGTATGGACTGAAACCTCCACTAACTGTGAGCTAAATAATCTTCTCTTTCCTTAACTTTGGGTGCTGGATATTTTGTCCAGCAATTAGGAAAAAAAAAGTAACTAAGACATACAATAATTATATAATTTATGAAATTCTTATCAGACCAAATCTTCTAATTATTTTTCTTACTTCTATACTCAGAGCAAAACAAAACAAAATTTCCTCTTGTGAAGTACTTTTCTTTTTGGGGGTGAATAAAAGTCCCCAAATCGTCCTCTGTTTACCTGCAATAGCCCAACCTCATGCCTCCTGGACTTTGAGGTCCCCTCCTCCAGATGTCAGCACAAATGGGTCTAGACCTCTCCCCTGGGCCATCTCCCTGATCAACACTAGTCAGAAATGGAGTTCTCCTTCCACTTTGTTTTTCTTTGGAAAGCAAATAAAATCCATTCACCTTCTTCCCATGTGCCAACCACGTTCTAGTGAAGTAATATCTAGCTCTAAACCTTGGAGTCTTAGTCTTCAAAGAAATCAGTGGAGGTATGAAAGTAGACTCACTCTTGTGCCCATCCCTCTGATCAAGATTTTACTATTCTAAGATCTGGATGAAGATATTTTCATATCAAAAAAGGTTTTATAATGTACCTGACATACACAGACCTTGATTCTTTGTATTGATTAGAACAGCTTTGAAAAACATAATCAGCAATATTGTCCCTCAAGTATAGGGTACCAGCTGACATGCTTCTTCTATTAAATATCTATGTAAGCACTTTCTTTCAGACAATATACAAAAAAAAAGTGATAAAATTAATGGGGGATGGAACAAATTCTCCTTTTAATCCTGGGTGGCAGCAGCTAGAGTTAGGCAGTGGCAGCTAAAAAATAGAATTCAAGTCAAGTGCACATGTAAATTTATAACTTTAAAATAGAGCATAACATTATAAAATAATGGGAAATTCAACTTTGTGTGGTCACCACTATCCATAGGCAAGAAGAAAATAAATTCCTCATGATAAAGACAGAAAATAGAAAATGTATTTAGGGTCAGTGAGACCTCTCTTTTCCACAGAATTTTGTCAAACTATTTTTACATAGGTCATAAGGTATTATTTTATTAGAGCAATGCTGTCAGCAAAGCAATTTGGTCCTTATGATAGACAGCAAAGTGCCTGTCTTCCCTCCTTCGTCCTCGTGGGGGAAGGCCCTGATAGAGATGTTGAAGACTTTTGCGAAAATGTTGTAATGATTTTATTCTAGTTTGACCGTAAGAAAAGACAGTTCTTTTAGGATTCTTGCCCAGGCATAAATGTGGAAAAATGAGAAAACAGGAAAGAAGGATAAACCATCAGAACATGGGAGGTATTCCTTTAGCTTATGTTTTCTTTAACTTAGTCCCTCAAAACATTTGCTTTTGAGGCATTTCTAACTATCTTTGTTTTGCTTTTCTACCAAACAAAACAAAGCTTCAGAGAAAGATGGATTCTCCAGCTGGATAGTTACATAGAATGCAGTGAAATTCTCCAAAGAATCATTAAATTTTCTTGAGAATTCCTACGGCATAGGTATAGCTTTAAATTTTACTTACCTTTAAACAAGTTTGTTATAGAATAGTCTTATTTTTCCAACCCACTAACTTCTGGAGACCTTAAAAATAAATAGGAAGCAACTAAATAGAGAATACAGCTTTGATTTCCAAATATATACTTTGAATGGGAGCTGCCAACATGCCGGCCTATAAGAAGAACTCAGTTTTTTGTCCTTATTTACACCTGTGGTTTTTCATACCAGAGAAACAATGTGATATTTACACATATCAAGAAACTGGAAGAAAATTTCCAAATGGAAAAGTAAACTAAGAAGGGACAGGAAAAAAGAAAGGAAGAGAAAAGAAAAAAAAATGACAAAAAATAGGAACAAAGCTTTTGTATATTAGGAGGGGAGAAAAGGGCAAAGGGAAGAGTGAGGAATAGGAAAAAAGAACTGAGATGCATTATATACAGGTACAAATTTCTTATAATAAATATGATATTTATAGATATAGACATAGAATATATAGCTGTAGATACCAATGAACTTACTTAATCAAAAAGGAAATAATGTTTTACATAATGTCTGTGCACTAATTTTTTTTTATGTATTTAGTACAGGGTCTACAGGGTCTTACTAAGTAGCTCAAACTCATGATTCTCCTATTTACAGCCTCCCAAATGCTGGGATTACATGTGTGTGCTGCCACACCAAGTCTCGATTGCCCTCTCAGCATGCCCTAGGCAGAGCCCTATGCACTAGTAGCTTATGTGTTCATTCATTCATTCATTCATTCACATACCAGTCTTACTGATCACTATACTAGATACTTAATGATCCTCAGGTTCTTCCTATTGTCATCTACTTTTCCTTTCAATTTCCATAAAGCTGTAACTGTTTCTTGGAGACACCACCCTGGTCTTCTAAAGTCCATCTGCGTACAGAACAGAGAACAGAGACTGGAGTACCTAGGAGTTTTTCTCACATTAAGGTTCTGTTGTTGTCCTAACAGGTCACCACAAAGGGCTGGAGAGATAGCTCGTGGAATAAGTTCTTGAATGGCAAGTGCAAAGTCCTGAGTTTGATCCCTGGTACCACAAAAGAAAAAAAAAAAAAAAGGCCAGCCAGATAACTCAACAGACTGAAGTACCTGTTTAGGCAGAGTGCAGTGGCCAGGGATTGATCCCTAGCATGCTGCACCAGCCTCACCCCACAGGGCAAGCTGAGGCAGCAATTGAGACTGACACGGTAGTGTGTGCCTGTACTTCCAGCACTTGGGAAGCTGGAAACAGGAAAATCACTATGAATCCAGTCTATATAGTGACACCCTGAACACCCTATAGGCCCTTTCCTAAATATAGAAAAGAGAGAGAGAAATCACAAACCTAATGGCTTTGAAGCATGCCAATGATTCTGTAAGTCAAAAGTCAGATACAGTGCTGTGGAGATAGCTCAGAGGCTTAACCATCTGCCTGACAAGTGCAAGATCCTGAGTTCAATCCTCAGTACCACAAAAAAAGAGTAAGATACAGTTCTCACTGGGTGTTGTCAGACTATATTCCTACATGGAGGTAGCAGAGGAGCTTCATTTTTTTTTTTTTTTTTTTTTGCCTAGTCCAAATGCTAAAGGCCTCCAACAATCTTCATCTCACAGCTTCCTTCTTCCATTTCAAAGTTATCAGAGTCATTTCTCTTTGTCTCATCTGTCTCCTACCTGCAGAATACTATCTCTCTGCCTTGGAGATTTTCCACATCTAAAAAGTCACGTGACCAGACTGGGCCATCTGCATAATCCCAGACAACCTCCTGACTAAAACTCCCAACCCTTAGTCACATTTGCCAAGTTCTTTTTGCCACATAAAGGAATGTGTTCACAGGTTCTAGGGGCCAGGGGACAGCTCTATATTAGAGTCCCTGTTCTACCCTAATCAGTCAGGTATAGAAGTATAAGCCATCTCTTGTCTTATTCTGAGGCTGTTCAGAGGAGTATTTTATCCTCCAGTTTCCTGAATGAGTAGGTTGCCTCTATTCATGTTTGCCTAACTCTGACTTTTATTTGGCTGCTTCTTTCTCTAATCCTTTACCAGACTTTTTTTTCCTGGGAAACTTCCCTATAATTTGCACACAAACTCTTATCTGGGAATTCACTTATGGAAAACCTAAGCCCAGAGGCTTGTATTTATCAGTGCCCTGATTACTTTTCTCTCATTGTTGAGACAAAATAGCCAACACCTATACTTAAAGAAGGAGAAGTTTATTTAGCTCACAATTGCAGAAATCCAGTCCATAACCACCTGGCTCCCAGGCAGGGTGTCACGTGGCACAGGGGCAACTGATCATGGTGGTGGAGGGCAGCAAAAGCAACAAAGGGAGCAGACTCTTTCTGCCACTTACACTGTATGGAGGCTATCACCCAAGAGCAAATGCAGTATTCACACCTTAAACCTAGCTAGAACCATGACAAACCAATCCATAGACTGACTTAATAATCATGCAACCTTAATCCCAGCATCACAAGCTCTAGGTTCAGCCACCTCTGAAAAAAACCTATGATAGCATGAGGCTTTGGGGGAAACATCTAGCTATAACCATAAGAGTCAGGTAGTGTGCTAGGCCTTGGAGCAAACCAACAGTGGCTGACTGGAGATTCATGCAATACTACTACTAATAACAAAATGCTTATCCTTTATTGAATCCTTACTACAGATTTGGCCCTTTGCTTAGGAATTTACTTAACCAGTGTTAGCTTATTTGCATAAATTTATATGATAGATACTATTATTACTCATGATTTAAATGTAAGCTACAGGTCAAAGGTTACATCTAACCCTAGTAGTTTACTAGGGTTCCAGTTAACTGCCTTCCAATTAAAATGCTCAATAAGTGGTAACTGAATGAAGAAACAGTACTAGAAATAAAACAACTGCATTATAGAGAGCTTAAACTAGTATATGCATATTGTGAAAACTAGAGCTGTAACTGCTACTCTATCGTATTTTGCCAGTTGTGAAATCCAATTGTGAAATTCAAAAGGGCCACTAGGCCAAAGGTACTACGCAGGAGGAATGAGGAAGGATTTCATTCCCCTTCCTCAACTCCCTAGCCTCAAGCAGTGTTTACGGAAGGATTCCTCTACAGTTAACAGTCCTTAAGACTGGTCAGAGACAAGCCTACTTATGAGAACTTGTATGAATTATTGATGGATATGCAAAGTCAGATAATATGATCAAACAGGGAAGAGAAGAAAATATTGCCCATAAGAAAAGAATAAAGTTGTTGCACAAACATGCACACATACAGAGAGACAGGTACCTGGCAACGTGGATGCCATTAAACATCTATATGCATTTTAGAAAAGATTTGCTTTAGATGTCAAGTTTAGAAACAAGCTTCACTGAATTATAGTTATCAGCATATCCTTGATGGGTATCAACTGAAAGTAAGTCAATAACTGTTTAAAAATTCATTGTATCTGTTTTGGCTATTGTGTCATTATTTTCACTCGAGTGTCAGCAAAAGTAAAATAAGGTTTGACTTATAAGCGTTCATTCAGAAGGACTGCAGCTTTAATTCAAAGGAATTCAAAACTTATAATCTAATAGAGTCTCTTTATAGTGTGCTGTAAAAATTCATCATTATATGAAAAATGTAATTGGCTTCTTGTTTAATTACATAAAATTGAGTAATGAAATGAAATGGGTATTTTGCTTCATTAAGCAATGCTTTAGTGGTTAGTTCATCATTGAAACTGTAATACCCCTAAAAAGTTTTTAAATTCTAGACGTATCCCACTAGTAGGTTACTATCTTTCCTTGTCTAGAAGATCTCTATAGAAAGATCAAATTCAAGTCAAAATTATATTTCAAAATAAAGTTTAGCAAAGGATTGGGTCAGAGGGGCTGGGGAGATAGCTCAGGACAATAAGCACTTGCCTGTCAAACTCAAGGGCCTGAGTTCAATCTCTGGCTCCACAAAAATAAATAAATAAATAAATAAATAAATAAATAAATAAATAAATAAATAAATAAATAAATGGTTAGATCAGAGAAATATATACATCATGCATATGTATATGTACTTCTAAGCAATCTGAGAATATATAATCTGAAAACCAAAAAAGAAAAGAATAAAGCCCCAGTGCATGTTTATAAAAGCAAGCCTTTATAAATAAGAATTTAAATATCTAGGAAAACCACAATTTAAAAAATTATAGGAGCAAACATCACTTCACAATTGGAAAATGTGAAATGGTGGCATCTGTATGGTTCCTTAAAACATTTCCCAAATGAGGAGCACAGTTAGCTACACTGGTCTGAGGACGTTTTGCTTCTTTCCTCTACTACAGTCAAAATTTTAAAAGCTTGAAAGAAGTAGGATAATTCTGTAAAACTGAATATTAGTCACAAGCTATAAAATAAAAGGTTAACATCAGTTGAGGAAAAAAAAAATACATGAAGGAAAACCATGTGTTATCAGCAAGATACTGTCAAAGAAACTGAGGCCCAGTGGAGACTTAACCAAGATTCTGATGAGGTAAGAACAATGTAGTTAAGCCCTGGCTTTCAGTGTCATCAAGCTGCTACACAAAGTGGTAAAAGATTCTAGAATCTTTCCTTAACAAGCACAAATCCCTTGTGGAGATTCTAGGGTTCTGGATCTTGTACCTTGAGCTTCACAGTTTGACGCCAGCCTGGGTCCTCGGACACTGCTCAGTATCAAACCTTCCTGGGTACTTGAGCTTTATCTAAAATATGTTAAGCCCAGATGCCCACCTGTCCCTCAGGACCATCGTTTCACATAAGGTAAATGCTCGGCAAAGACCACTGGTTGTTCCTGAGGAACAGAAAACATAGTTTTCTATTTGTTTGAGCCTTTCTTTCTACCTATTAATCTCTTCTTGTTCTGCTCTTTCCACTGAACAAACCACTTTGTTCTTTTGATTTTGCCTTTTTTCTCTCCATATTAATTGTTTCCAGTCTCTAGTTTCTTTACACTGAATCTCCAACCCTGTGCCAAAATGTGCAGAATTTTAACTTCATCCAGAAGAAACTCATTTTTTTTTTTCTGCACCAAACTTCATTTCTGGGGCCCAACTTTATTTCCTCCATCTCACTTGTGTGTCTTTCAGGTCATATTGCCCCACTGCATCCAAGGACCTGAGTCTCTGCTCTTTGTCACACTTTGGTAAGCTTCACCTTCTCCCTACCTTGTCCAGGCTGGCTGGACTTATTTCCATAAAGGAACAATTTCATCCAACTATGTCCTTCCTGATAGTACCCTGGATGACCCTAAATTCATTACCATACAAACTGTCATCACCATGTCCCAAAATAGAACTCACATCTTTGCAAGCTTACAACAGAACAATAATTTTGGTGCCAAATACCCCTTCAGCAAGCTGGACAAGACTCTATGAACCCTCACTCATGACAAAGTTTTACATATATAAAATGAAATGCAGAGGATTGCAGAGAAATGAAATTACACTAAAAATAGCCAAATTGTTTTAAATCTACATAGAAATACATGTTTCTTCATTAATACATTAAAAAAGCGAAATCCAGCAGCAGTGTAATATTTATCTTAATTTTGAAGAAAAAATTTAATCAATACTTTGAGTATCTGAAATAAGTGACATGATGCAAAATGTCTAATTCTTGTTAATGCGAAAGTCAGGAACTATTAGAAGTGTAAAATTTAAGATTACGGATGACAAAAATAAAAATGATTTCTTTTTCTCTTCCATTTTCTCAGATTCCCTGAGTATTATCTCACTTTTTTGTAAGATTCTCTTTTTTTATATATATATAGCTCAGACTCATAGTGATCCTCCTGTTTTCAGCGTCCCCAGTACTGGAATCACAGGGATGTGTCACCACACCTGGTTCTGGGGCCAGCACTGCATGCCCAAGGTCCTATGCTGGCATGGCTTGTGGTACTGGGGATCAAAGTCAGGACCTTATACTTGCCACTTATACCACTGTGCTATCTCTCCAGTCCATTATCTCATTTTTATAATCCCTACTTCAAAAGTTTTAAGTCATCACTCACTGGAGGCCCTACATACAGACAAAACTTTCCTCCTGAAAATAACGTATAGTATCGAATTTTGCTTTATGATCAATGCAATTCAATTGAGGTTGTCCTGAGCAAATAATTCCCCTCTCTGAGACCTGATGTTGACAACATAAAACCTATCTTTAAATTCCACAAAGGCTACTGAGGAGAGTAGATCTTTAAGTCAAGAATTGCACTGTATATCAAATTACAGGTATGCACTGAGTGCTAGAGAAGTACGGAAGAAAGAGAAGAATAATAACTTCTTGGAGAGAAAAAGACACTAAAAAGAATAAATGATTAGGACAAAAGGTTAGGGTGTACAGTGCAGATTGATGACATTGGCAGGGCAAGAGTTCAGAATATTGATGAGGCATGACAGGAAAGGAATTGAGGTGGGGTCAACAGTCCAGGGCCACCACAGGCTTTTGGAAGTCTATATGTAACACTATGTCTTTGCTCTCTCCACCCCATCAGCCTAGAGTTGCATTCTTCTTTGCTCACTCAAAGTTGGCATTTTCTGGTTTGAGACCTAACATTTCCCTTATATACTCACCATCCATGGATCATCCCAGCACAGATAATTGCTTTTCTCCGTTTCTTCTGCATTATTTTAATATTCTATACTATTATAATTTTGTAATCCATATCAAAATACTTTTGAAGTAAGGTGGTTATGAATGAGTTACTAAAACATGTTTAAAGCCCATGTGGCTCTGTCTAAATGCAAATAGAATCATTTGTCATAGGGTCAGAGTTCAAGGGAAGCTTCAAAGAATAACTCAAACACTTTAATGATGATCACCAGGGACATTAGCTGAAATTATTTAAAGGTAAAACTATGCATTCATAAAAAAACAAATATTTACTGGTAGCAAATTTCTTTTTTTTACTTTTTTTTAATTTAATTTTTTTTTTTTTTTTTGCAAATTTCTTGACAATGTTACATTTCCAACTTTGACTAATCTATAAGGTAAATAAATCACTGATGCATGCTATGAAGGAAAGAATTTGTTGAAGTAAAAGAGCAATTAACGTTTTCAGGAAGTCATAATGGAAACTCTTTATCTCTGGACATTTGAGCTTCTAGAACTAGGAGCAATCAGGGATATGTACCAAATAATAAATATGCTTAAAATCACCTGCAGAAGCCTGTGTATCCATCAGTAGACAAGTGGATAAAGAAAATGTGGTATGGTCACATGATGGTAAAGTGCTCAGCTACAAAGAAGCACAAATTAGAGACATTTGTGTGAAAATGAATGGACTCAGAAAATATAATGTTGAGTGAAATAAATCAGACATACAAATTTCAATACCACATAGTGTCTCTCATTTGAGTGAGGCAAAATACAAACAAAGAGCACAACAAAGGGGGGATAGGAGGCAAGAGGCAGAGCTCCTGTAAGTGGGAAGGGTGCAAGAGAATATGTACAGGTGAGAGGAAAGGAGAGGCGAAGGGGAAGTATGTAGTACAATATGTATAGGACCCTAACAACCCCAATGAATGTTTATATGTCATAGACATTGAATAAGATTAATAATAATATCAAGAAGGACAAAACTGGGAAAGGAGAATTTATAGGAAGAGGGATGGAGGTAGCAGGGAAGAAGCAAGCTGTATTATGTATGTGCACCCACTTCACAAGATCGTGCACTGCGACGTGGTATGCACATGTACTAATGATAAATCAGTAAATAACCAGAAGCATACTTGTGATTGCAAGTGGAAGATTAAAGTACAAAACTAAGAATGGTCTGTTTTTCTCAGTGCTAGAGATTCAATCCAGGGCTTTGGATGTGCTAGGCAAATAGCCTACCATGGAGCCACATGTTCAGCCCAAAAGTAATCTTTTTTTTTTTTTTTTTTTTTTGTCTTTTTGAGACAGGGTCTCACTATGCAGTTCAGGCTGGTCTTGAGCTCACTTTTGTAGTCCAGGCTGGTCTCGAACTCGCACCGATCCTCTTGCCTCAGCCTCCCGAGTGCTGGGATTACAGGCGTGCGCCACCATGCCCAGCTCCAAAAGTAATCTTAATAGATATATTTAGCTAGTTCAGTCTACTCGCAAAATGCTCCCAAGGTGGGGCGGTGAGATAGCTCAGGCAAACCTAGGCAAGATTACACAAACATAAGGACCACAGTTCGATCCCCAGCACCACATGCGGTGCCAGCCCCACCCCCGGGCATGATGAGTTGGACACTGAGACCAGACATGGTGACACACGCTTGTAATTCTAGTGCTGGAGAGAGAGAAAGCAGAAGGATCACCATGAGTACAAGCTGTGTAGTGAGATTCTGGAACAACCAAATATAAGAAGCAGATGCAGAAGCAGAAGGAGAAGGAGAAGAAGAAAAAGAAAGGGCTCCCAAAATGATATTATTATTGTTTGGCTTTATATTTACTGAATATATATTTTATTTAGTAAATATTTATTTAAAAATTTCACATAGATTTGTTTTTTATTTTTATTTCACTTTTGATTTCATGTTATAAAATTCACTGCCAGAAACAAAAATCTTAATTTATGATACTTTGCTAACTGAAAGTTGAGATTATTATTAAAGATAGTTTAATGTGTAACTGTAATCTAGTAACCAGTTAGATCTTAAGAATTGCCTCTGTCTCATCTGCATTGAGATTAGACATGTATTATTAGTTTTAATTTGCAAATAAGCCAACTGAAATTCATGGCAGCTAAACAGCTTTAAGATCATGGCTCAAGAAGACAAGACATAGGGGAGCTGCATGGGCATGGAGTCAGCAAGGGCTGTGGGGTGGCAGTGCCTTGTCTACAGGTAGTCATTTCTACTGCAGTTTCCAAGGCAGACAAAGAAGTGTAAGTCATGTGAAGCCAGTGATTTGCAATCTCTCCAGGCAGGTAAAACATTAATGACAGGCACATCATTCTTTCAGACTTCAATTCTCTTAAATCCATAAAAGACAGGCATTTGAACTGATCCCTGTGATTTGCTTTCATGAGATGTCAGGACACAAGACATCCCAGAGTAAAATGTAGTAGGCTGCAAGTTCTGGACGCATCCAGTTCCTTTAGGGAACTGGAAGAAGGAAGAAACAACAAAGGGAAATTTTCTTTATCTTCCCTAGCACTTTGATTTACTATTACTTTGGATTTTAGAGGGCATCAGTAGTAATGTCATGAAGAAAAATAAAAGCACACCAGTGAAATACCTGTTTAACTATTCTGTGTCCAAGAATTCTACCTATCCATGTGTCCTCGAGAGACCTAACATGAATTACTAAAGAAACAAAGGAGAAATCTATTCTTTGATTTGTTGACTACCTGGGAGATACTCCTCTTTTGCTGAAACAGATTTAAGGACAGGTAACAAGTATTCTCAATAAGAAGTATATCACATAGCACAAATAGCTGGACACTGTCAAAAAAGGATGTTACTAGCAATGGCAGGGCTGTGAGTACAAAGTCACTGCCATTAGAATTTGTATAACATGTCAGCCCCCCAAGTGTTAAGCAGGGTTTTCACATTTTGTCATCCAATAAGTCCTGTACTATTAATTATTGTTGCTATTATTTCTATATTTGTGAATGTATAGATTATGTTTCATGAAACTTAACTACTTTTCTAAGGTCTTTCTTATAACTGGAAATGATCACAATCAGAATTTAATTCTACCTCCAAACCAAATATTCTTTCTCTAGAACAATGTTTACAAAAGGCCAGTTCAAACAACATTTACCAAAGATTGCCAGAGATGGCCCACAAAACATAAATCTTGCAACACCATCCTAGACCTACTGAATAGAAACCTGCAGAGTAGTGAGGGCTTCCTGCATCTTCGGGGAGGCTCTGGGGGTGCATTAATGGTAATGTTTAAGAATTGCTGCCTTAGATCTTTATGTAGTCCGTCACAGTCTGTTCATTATTGTACAGATTTTTGTTTTAATGTTGTCAATGACTATTACCTTACACAAAGTTTTGAAGTATAAGCTTGAGAGTTGATCCAATGACTAAAAACATAGAAAATGACACCAAACTGTATAGGTGGAATTAGGCTTCTGTCACTTGCCAGCTGTTAAGCTTCAGTAGATTACTTACTCCTGCTGTTTTGCAGCATTCTCGTCTGTAAAATGGAGTGGTTGTAAGAGGCGTGGGCTGTAAAAGGGCATCTACAGACTTCTAGCCTGAAGCAGCATAACTGATGGATTGACTGAAGCACCTGGCATTGTGCACATGTGCTTTGGGATCCACAGCAGTTTCTGCACCAAGACCTGACCTTGTGTAGCCTCCCCTCCACTGATCACAAACTATAGCAAGGGTATTAAAGCAGGACAATTTCCAGAAGACACAAGATTTTATTATTGGCCAAATTTGATTCAAGGTCTTTCTAAGCATCTTTTCTAATTTTGCTGAGGCCTATGATAATCTAAGTTGCCTCTGTCCAGCATTCTTTGCCTTTGACTTTCTTTGGGGTAGAACATGGATCATGACCTACCACAACTTCCAGCCTGTCTCAGATTCTCCCATTTCCCTACCACAGACACTTTAACTAACAGAGTATTTGCACATTGAATCTTGTCTTAACATTTGTTTTTTAATCCTTAATTTCTAAGGATTAAATGGGATGACTCAGAAAATATATTTAGAATTACAAATTGTACTTAGTAAAGCTCAATACACATATCATGTTCTTACTGCTACTGCTGCTATTATCAATTATCAGTGGAGAATAATTGTTCTTCAACCATGCTAAGTAACTTACCATGAGAGTCATTACCCTAGTTCAAGATAACTCAGGATATGTAGAATAACTTTGCAGATATCATTAAAACTGAGAATAAGACATGGACATAAGTCCTCCATATAAAATTATATTTTAAAGTCCTCCACATAAAATTATATTATATAGAATGTCAGTAAGTGACGGCATCTGTTTCCCTGCCTAGCTCTTCTGCTAAAGCAGCATCTTCATCTTCACAAAACCAGCCTCTCTCACAGTAGCTGTACCATGCTGGTTATTTATAACTATTTGTTAGGCTGAATTGTTAAATAATGCAATTCAATCTAAATCTTGCAACATAACATGTAGAAGAATATATTATTTCAAATGATATATTTTTCCATTGCAAATCTTAAGAGCCATTTAAAAAGTAGACATATATTTTTATGGATTATTTAATACAATCAAGAAAATTCTAAACAGTAGAACCACAGTGATGTTTCTATGAGATTTTATAGGGCTGCCCATACCTACAACTCATTCAGGTGGAAACATAAAGGTTCATTTTAGAAGACAATGATGTATTTCCCTTTACATTTTTAAGTTCAGATGAGGTTTTACTCAGTCTCAAAGCAGTAAGAGACATAAAGAAATAAAAAAGCTGTAACTATAAGGGGAAAAAAACAATCAAAACATTACCCCAACCCTCTAGATCTTATTTCAAATTGATCTAAAAATTAAAAATGAGTCACAACAATTCTTTTCTAAAAAATTGTGATGGTACCAATGCTTTAAATCTTTCGTCAGAAAAATTGAGTATGACAATCTTTATAATAATCTGTCTTCCAGAGATTCAAGCCTGTGATTTGAACAAAAAGTATCTGTGCCTATGAAAGCCATTCTAATAGTTTGAGTTTTGAAGCGATGGAGAATAACTTACAAATGGTTTGGTGCTTTCCTGCAAGGTGTGCTGTCAGGAAAGATTATCAGAGTATCAACTCCAAAATACTAGCACTTGAAATGATACCCTTGTATTTCCAAATCAACAATAAAACAAAAGGTAAATTTAAATTAAAATGAAACTGCCTATGTCATGATATATCTTAAGTTCATTATGTTACAAAGTGACACAGGTGCAACATAAAAGTGTTTTGGGTTTATCTAATGACCAATAGCGTCTCTACATTATACTAAGAAAAACAGCAAACTCAGTGTTGCTAAGTTCAAAGTAGAGATGCAGAGGACAAAAATAACTAAAGTCCTTTGACTCTGTACAAGCCAGAAATGAGGAAAGAAAGATTATGACAGGATGGACTGGCAAAGAGCAAAAAGAACCTACAGAAAGCCCCAAGTAGGAGTTTCACTGAGATACTTTCAGACAGTTAAAGATAGCTATAACAACTACTCTGTGTGTCATACTTTGAATAAATGTCAAAGCACTTGTTTCATTGTTACCTTGCTTTTCCTTCTTATGGTAAAGATGCTCAGGATTAATTTTAGGTTCTTAGGTTGTCTTAGTCACCCTGGCATTTGCAGCCTGAAGTGTGCTTCAATCTCAGGTCTCTTCCTAGTTCCTAGTATTAAGCCCCCTGCCACGTGTGTGCGTGTGCGTGTGTGTGTGTGTGTGTGTGTGTATGTGTATGTGTTACAGCTGTTTTAGTCCCAAACACATGTGACTCCTTGCTGAGACCTTCACATCGCTCTACAAAGCCCACAAGGATGCACAGAGATGCAATCTTTTGTGAAGTAATTTAGCTTCCAAACCTCCCATCTCAAACCCTCTGCTGGCAGCTGAAAAATAGTAATTTACCTGAGATATTTCTGTCATGGTATATTTTAGATATTCATGTTGGGATGGTAGACATAGCCGCTCAGCTCTGAATGCTGAACAGATTATAGTGAGAGATGGAATATGACAGACAGACATCCACAACTCCAGGCATTCCTGTGCTCTTCTCCTTCCTTCTTCAAACCATGTTCTGCCTTTAAGTCTCATTTTTCTACTGTAATAAAGATTTTCTAAAAGAAATATCTTATATACTTTGTAACTTGAAAAACAATCGTCTAAAGGTGAAAATCTGTTCCTTACAATTTTTTAGAACTAAGAAAAGATAGCAGGTAGCAATTACTGAAAAAGGCAGGGTCTGGCTTTTTATATGCTGTTTCATTGTCCTGGAGAACAGCATCTACACTACTTGTCAGTGCTGAAATCGTTGACTAGCTTTAAAGGAATAGGAGATTTCCAGGAAGTGGGGCAGAGCAGTAAGCAGCAAAGAAGGAGCTGCTCTAAGACTTGGTGTCCAGAGACTAAAAAAATAGCAACATGAGGAAGAAAAGGAGGGAACTGGGCCCTGAGAACTCAAGAAGGATTTGAAATGAGAATTTAGGTCCATGGGAAGAGCAAAGAGAGAAATTTCAACGAAAAAGGAGGGGGAGGTGGCCCTTTTTCCCTGTGCCTGTACTCACTGCACAGAGGGGCAGCTCAAGCCTGCAGAAGCATGGTGACCCCTGGTGAGTTCCAGAAGCTTCCATGGAAAACCAGGCCTAGGAAATGGGGCAGTGGACACTGTGGACTGCAATGGCTGGTGAGTTCTCAGGTTCAGGGTCCCCCAAGGGAAGGGTGACTGGCCAAAAGCCAATGTGGAGTGGAGAAGGGCCGACTAGCTAAGTACTCAGAACAGCTGAGGACCAGCTCCACCTAGCGGCTCCCAGAGGCAACAGGAGGAGGCTGCCAAGTGGAAGTCAGTAGCAAATCAGGGTTCAAACTGGCAGCCAAGGGAATCAAGGGGCAGGAGACGCTCTGAGTGCTACAAGCTGAACAAATGCAATTCCAGCGTGATGGCCAGAAACCAGCCTGAACTTCAGTGGAACTGAAGCTACAGGCTTGCTAGGATCATCCACTCCCATCTTAAAGCTGAAACTGGCTGACTGGGATTACTCAGATTAGATCTGGATTCTGTCTGCCCACATTGTCTTCCAAGGTCAGTAAAGAAATATCTTGAAGTAAACTCTTCTTCCTCTTCTTCTTCTTCTTCTTCTTCTTCTTCTTCTTCTTCTTCTTCTTCTTCTTCTTCTTCTTCTTCTTCTTCTTCTTCTTCTTCTT
>PVJA010016578.1:0-43906 GCA_004027025.1 Myocastor coypus
ACCCCCCAGAGAGGGTCTTGCTATGTACTTCAGGCTGGATTTGAATTCATTAATTTAGCCCGGGCTAGCCTCAACCCATGCTAATACTGCCTCAGCCTCTGGAGGGCAGGGATAAGAGGCGTGTGCCTTCATGCCTGGCCTGTAACTACTTTTTAAGGATAAGCATTCACTGTTTCACTGGAGGATATATGGCTCTGCTGCTTGCATTTCGTAGGGAACTTAATTCCCTTTCTTTTATCCAGACTCGAGGGTCACTGGATTAGAGGCATCGATCCTAAGTTCTTTTGTCTCTTTTGTCATTTCTGCGCAATGGCAGAAGTTCTTCACCAGTTTGTTAGTAGTAGAGGGAAGTGGGCGGAGTAGCACATATGTGGAATCCCAGTACAATACTTTAGGAGGCTGAAACAAGAGGATCACAAGTTCAAGCATAGTCTAAATAGTTCAGCAATTTAGACTGCTTTGAAATAAAAAATAGAAAAGAGTCAGAGATGTTGGCCAGGTGAAGGCCCTATGTTCAACATTACTGGAAAAAAATGTAGAGGGATGTGGTGTATTCTTTGCACTTATTTTCCTTATGCAACCCAGGCACCTCTCCAGTTTGTTCTACTCACATGCACTGTACTAGTCCATTTCCCCATAGAACAGTGAGATTCCTGAGGCTAGACAATCTGCGATTGTGCTGGCATCACACTGCTGTGGCGAGGAACTCAGGAAGGTAGAGACACAGAGCCAGGTAGCGAGAGGGGCCAGTCTTGTGACCTACTAGATTTAATTTTTCAGATATTTTTCACAGTTGGGGACTGAACCCAGAACTTTGTGCACACTAAGCTGGTGCCTTACTGAGCCAGGTCCCCAGCCTGTAGGGCTACCTCTTATGGTTTCCTCCACCTCAACATTATCATAAAAAAACAATGGGGAATACACTCCACCTGTCACCAACCCATGGCAGCATCAGAATTGGGTTGAAGAATGTACCTTGATGTAGTCTTGTATATGATGATTAGTTTTAGTTTTAGCAACTGTTTACCTTAATCCTCCCAGAAGTATTTGTTTAGTCAGCTGCTTTCTCTTTTGTTTTCTTTTTCAAAATCATTTACATTATCAATTTAGACTGAGTGAAAGGGGAAAAGAAGAGATTGTTTCTCTAAAATAAAGACCATTTACAAATAGCAAGGGATGTGTTAGGGAAGAAGTTGGAGCAAAGGAAACTTTAAAAGAAAAAAAGCAGAGTCGGGAGGTAAGCTTAATTGAAGCAAAGGACTCTGTAAGTCTGTCACAGTGGTTGGGGACAGCTCTTTGGTGCAGACAGTGGTTGTCACAGTAAGTGTCCTGCAAGTAGCTCTTCTGGAATACTGTAGTTCTGAGGCATTCTTGGAAGAGTTCTAACTTCCCCACAGCTCCTCTTTCATGGCATCTTGGCTTCATTTTATTAGGGCTTGACACAAGTTACCTTAACTCTGAGAAAAACAGATTTTCACAACATATATATATATAGTATGAGTTTACTGGCTCAGCACAATTTTCCAGATTTTCTACTTCTTTAACAGCAACTACCTGCAATTCTTCCATTCTTTTGGTATTTTTCTTTGTACAGTCAAATAACATGCCTTCATTGCTAGTCTTGATTCTTTTTTTTTTTTTTTTTTGCAGTACTGGGGATTGAATTCAGGACCCTCCTGGCCCTGCTAGTCTTGATTTCTCAGGACTAGATACTATCGAGACTTCCCACTATGGAAGATAAGAACTCTGGTTGGTTCCCTGACTCATGTGATATACTTACATATTTTCCCCCCTCATCTTCCTGTATATTTATATCATATACATGCCATTTAGAATTCAGCTCTGTAAGTGTGATGACACTTACTCTCCTTTGTATCTTATTTTTCTCTAAATTTAAAGAAACACTGTCTTCTACTTCTCTAAACTGCCTCTTGAGTTAAGGCTGCAGTATTCATCTATCCCTTTAAAAATTTATTTTAAAATAAAATGAAGGTACATATTAGGAGACATACAGTGAAGGACACATTCATCATGCCTTATAATTACCCCCTTCCCATGGTGTGTATATCTGTGGGAAGGGCAGCTAAAATCTATCAATTAGCAAAAATCCCAGATAACAAAGCTTTAACTGTGTTTGTGACACAGATGTGTTTCCAAATTTCTTCATCCTATCAATGTGCTACTGTTTAATTCTTTACTTTTATTTCCCAGTGTTCTCTCATATCTGTGGTATCACTATGCTATACTCTAGTATTACTTATCATCTCTGTGCATTTGTCGCTTACTATTTGCATTTAGAATTCCACACAGAAGTCAGATCAATGATTTTCTTTTCGTATCTGGCTTCTTGCACTCATAATATTCACAAGGTTTACTCATGTTGTGATGCACAGTAGGATTTCCTTTTTTAAGTGTACCTCTTGGGCGCACTGAGTAGGTGAATGTGATGGGGTGTTGTGGTGCGCACCTGTAACCCCAGCACTTGGGAGGCTGAGAACAGGAAGATCATTACAAGTCTGATCTGTGTAGTGAGAACCTATCAATCTTGTACTAAATACATTAAAGAAAAAAAAAGGTTTGAATACTTTACACACATACACTCACTACACACCAGTATTTTTTAAGAAACTACTTGCTGTATATTTCATATCTTCGCTGTTGCAAATAATGGTGCAATGAACAAGTAGTGAAGTCATCTTTACAGCAAGGAGATTTCACTTTCTGGGGGTGTGCAGTACTCAGAACAGGAATTGCTGGATCACATAGTAGCTCTATTTTAAAATTCTTCAATAAATTCCATATTGATTTCCATGATGCTGATACTATTTTAGTTCCACTAACAGTGTAAAAGGATGCCTTTTCTCAATATTCTTACCAGACTTGTTATGTATTGATTTAAAAAAATTAAAAATTATTTTTATTTATTTGGTAGTCTGGCTATACAGCTTGGACTTACAGTGATCCTCCTGTTTCAGCTTTCCCAGTGCTGGGATTATAGGTGTGCACCACCATACCCAGTTTGGGTGGCAGGCAAGGTGTGCCTGGGGTTCTAGGGCTGGTATGGGATGCAATATTAGGGATAGAATCTGGGTTCTTAAGCTTGCCAGAAAGGTGCTTAGACTGCTTTCTTTCCAGCCCTCTGCAGTGTTTTTAATTACAGCCACTTCACAGGTGTGAGGTGATACTGCATACTGAGTCTGACTTGCATTTGTCTAATGATAAGAACACAGTTCTCTCTATATATTAACCATTTCTGTGTCTTCTACAGAAAAAGGACCATTTAAGCTTGTGTTATGGTTTCTATCTTAAATGTCCCCCAAAAGCTCAGCTATAGAAGGTTTCATTGCCAGTGCAGAGTGTGTGGAAGTGAGCTCTTTGGGAGATGACTGATTATGAGGACTCTTACCTGATGAATGAATTAATCCATTTATGAATGTGTAACTTAACATCCTTTTGGGAGGAGGTAGGAATGCCAGGACACAGGGCATGGTAGGAAGAAGTAGGTCACCAGAGTCCTACCCTTGAAGGGTAGATAAGCACATCGTTGCTATCTTTTCCTCTTGGCCAATACAAAAATGTGCAGTTTTGTCTACCTCAGCTTAGGCCACCTAAGTTTCTATAAGGACTCAAGCACAGAGCAACTGAGCCAGCAAACCAGGGATGAACATCTGAAACTGTAAACCATAATAAAACTCTTCCTTTAAATTGATTTTGCTGAGGGATTTTGTCACAGTGATAGAACTATAACACTGGTTGTTTGTTTTTCTATTACTGAGTTGTATGAATCTTACATTTTAGATCTTAATCCTTTATGAGATACATGATTTACATTTATTTTTCATTCTGTTGATTGCCCTTTGATTTTCTTGATTGTCGCCTTTGTTGTACAGAAGGTTTCAGATCACCCAGTACAAATTTGTTGTGCTTTGATAACCCGAGCCTGTAGTGTGTTACCCTAAAAATTACCAAAATTTACCAAGGCAAATGAATGTCACCTACAATATTTCTCACCTATGATTTTTTTAAACAGGAATTTAAGGTGGTACACAAAACTATGTGTCTTTAGAGTTATTCTGGAGGTATAACATAAAATAAGAGTGTAATTTCATTCTCCATGTAGAAATTCTATTTTTCTAGAAATATTTGTTGAAGAGACTGCCTTTCCTCAGTATGTCTTCCTCATAAAATTACTGAACACTAGTTGACCATATATGTTTGGATTTATTTCTGCATTCTTCATTCTATTCTGTTGGCCCATGCATAAATGTTTATGCCAGTATCACATTGTTTTTTATTACAATTTTGTTTTTCTGCTAACTACTTTGGCTATTGAGAATCTTTTGTGATGTCACATAAGTTTCAATAACTTATTAGTTAGGGGGGCCAGGAAGATAATTCTGGTACAGAACAAAACAAAACAAAACAAAATGAAGCCCTTGCTAGTGAGGATGACCAAAATTTTCATATTTTTATAAGATACTAAAACAAAATATAAAAGCTACAATTTTATCAAATTTATTCAGTAAAAGAAGTCACTGACTGAAATGACACCTGTGCAAGCACCAATTAGGACAGTCAGTACGTAAACAAATGCACTCCCCAACAGATGCTTCAGGTAAACTGTTAAGCCATTAAGAGTAGCTTTTCTACTTCTATGGAGATGAAAGCTGAAAAATTATTCTGACTTTCTATCTCATCATCTTAATCATTTAGGTGGAAGTTAATTTCACTAATTCTAATTTCCCTCACTTATGAACAATGGCTATCTGTGTCTTTTTATTTTCTTTCATCATTATTTTTTATAGTTTTCAGTGTGCAAGTATTTTTCCCCCTGGTTCAATTTATTCCTATTTCATTTTTTTTGTTGTTATCATATGACTTTTTTTTTTCTTGATTTCTTCTTTTGGTAAACCATTATCTATATTTTACACTTGAATTCATGTTTTGCAACATCAATGAATGCACTTCTCAGTTCTCAACAGAATATTTTGGAGTACTGACTATTTTCTACATACAAGTCATCTACATGCAACAGCAGTTCTGCTCCTGTCTTTCATTCCTACATGCTGTTATTTTTCTTGCTTTTTGCTCTTACTCTTCAGTGCAACATCAAATAAAAGTGGCAAGACTGAGCACCGTACATTTGCAGGTTTCCCCATTAATCTTTTTTTTTTTTTTTTACTTCAATGTATCACTTATTTAATTAGGTTCTCAGCAAGAAATTTAGAACACTAATTTATAAGGATAAACTCCATTTGACAGAACAAAAACAGATTGCAGGTAGTCCCAGAGCTGAGTAACAGCTTTGACTTTTGCTAAAATCTGTGTATCCACCACTGTCTGATTCACCTAGCACTGCTCTGAAATCTGGTATCTCTCTTTCTCAGTGTTGAAGATCTCACCCTGCTGGTGTCTGAGTTTCCACAGCTGCTGCTTCTTCTTCTTGAAGTAAACATCAGTGAGGTGTTTGGGGGTTTTCACTTTACGGATAGCAATTTTTGTAGAGGTGGCTATGGTAAATTTCTGGTGTGTCCTTCACGAGGAACATGATGAAGGCTAAGAAGCTCAGTCACAAGTAGCAAGCCACTGCCCAACTGCTTCAAGAAGACCACTCTCTTGCCTCTGTGATGCCCAGTGAGGATGATCAAGATGGTGCTGGTAGTGATGATGGTGCGAGGTTTCCTCACATGCTGACTGAAGGGTTTCTTGCTGTGGCTCAAAAACTTTCGGGGCACATCTTCAGTAGGGTAGTATCTAGGCATTTTTTTGAATCTTAACCACTTCGGTATCTCCATTCTTGTCCCTACTGACTGGTTTTGTGATGTAGTAAGAACTTTCTTCTTTGATTTGGCAACCGTGTACTTTCTCTTGTACAAAGCCTTTCTGGAATCCATAGCAGATCGGGAGTATCTACCAATTCCTCTAACCAGCACAGGATTTTGGCTGCAGTGGGGTTGTCCCTTCCTGGACTTTTTTTTGTCTTCTTCACCTTACCCTTTTTACCAGTACCACCAGCAGTAGCCTTCTTGGCTTTGAGTATCTTCTTTTTAGTGTCTTGCTTCTCAGTTTTTTCACCTGCTATCTTGCAAGATGGGAAAGAAAATTAAGTTTCTCTCTCATTTGAGTTTTTTTTCACAAGTGGACTTTATAACCTGGAAGAACTCTATTCTCAAATTTCTATTCTCAAATTCTTCCTAAGGATATTCTTCTCAACCCTTGCTAGGAAGGGAAGGAAAGGAATGACTGATAGCATTTTAAGTTTTTGAATAAAGGTAGTAAAAAGTTCCCAATATTGACTGAATCCCGACCACCACCTCAGCAATGTTGACTGTCTTTAAGACTACAGACGTTCTATTTTCCCCGCAGACAATAAGCCTCTAATTTTTTTTTGACACAGAAAGGAATGTTATCTGAAAGCTGAGTGCATGCAATAAAAAACGGAAAACATTTTTTTAAAATACTTATTTAGGGGTTGGTAAGATGGCTCAGTGGTCTAAAATGCCTGCTTAGGCAAGCTTAGACAACCGTGGTCCGTGCACATGGCTGTGCACTGGCCCTAGACCTAAGTCAGGCTGAGCCGGTCTAATTTGGCATTGGGTCTTGCTACACAGCTTCGACTTGTAGTGATCTTCCTGTCTCTGCCTCCCAAGCACTGGGATTATAGACATGTGACACCACCATACCCAGTTTTGGTGGCTGGCTGGGCATAGGGCCAATAGGCCATATGGTATGTGGGATTGAACTCAGGTCCTTGCGCTTGCCAGGCAAGCATTTAAAACTGCCGAGCTATCTCCTTGCCAGAAAAAATACTTCTTAGTTTTTAAAAATTCTTTTCTATTTTAGTGCCCACTTCTCCTGCCTCATTTTCCCTTCTAAATGTGCCAGCCACTTCCTTCACCATTTGTGTAATCTGTTATATAATCATCTCTTAGCATCAGTGGAGTATTGGTTTCAGAACTGAGGATACTAAATCCATAATTAGGCAAGCTCCGCATTTAAAAAATGGTCTAGTATTTGTATATAACTTATATATATATATATATTCTTTGGTATACTTTAGCTCATCTATAGATTACATATGATACCTAATACAATGTGTAAGTGCTGCGTAAATATTTAACATGTATTATTTTGCAAATGACAAGGAAAAACAAGTCTGCATATGTTAGCACACACTCATTACTCCCTTGAATTTAGATCTATGGTTGGTTCGATCCTCAGAGAAGCAACCTATGGATAGGAAGGGCCTAATGTATAACAAGATTGGCCTTAGTATGAGAATGTTCTTAGTTTGGGAAAGTGTTCTTAGTTTGGAGAATGGCTTTTTCCTACTGCCATGTTGGTATTTAAGGTTGTTCAGGCTGGTCAAATAAGTCACTACCTGTTAAACTATTTTCCAGTTATCACAATTTTCAGCTGTTACTCCTTTAATTCTTTGTGTTTATGGGCTAATATTATATACAATAAAATTCTCTGTAGTAAGTTAGTAGGATTCATGAATGCGATTAAGACATCTCTTCATATTTCCCTCCAAATCTGAAACCAATTTATGCTTTAAAGAATATTTAGTATACTTTAAAAGAAAAAGTTAGGTCTTTAGTTTACCCATATATACACAGAATTTTTGAATGTCTTTTCAAAAAAAAAAATCAGTAGCAAGAACAAAATAAGTGATAATCTAACATTATATATCATGGAGAGACTATAGAAGAAAGAAGTTAGGAATGAAGCTAAAAATTCCTTTCTAGGTATACTCTATCTATCTATCTATCTATCTATCTATCTATCTATCTATCTATCTATTTTTTTTTCCAACTCTTTTCCACAGAGTACAGAAAACAAGTAATCCCATAACCCAGAAGGTCAGTCTTCATCAGCAAAGGGCACTAGACCTCTGGCATCATATTTCTGTACTTGATTCTAGAACTAAGTAGCGCTTACCTGGGGAATTCTCCCTCTACTTCTTTATATTAGTTTTTTTTTCCCCCTAAAATATCAAGCTCAAAGCACCAAGTAATAATGTGAGATGATGCCTTGTGATTTCACAGGTAATAATGGGTTAGTGTAAAATCCCTTTTACTCTGACAGTGTTTGTAGTTGATGCTAAATTCTATCTATGTAGATACATTGAGGTCTGTCTCACTGTATTTCAGGGGAAACATTTCACTCATGACCTATGAATTTTTTCTTTACAAGTAAAGATTTGCCGTCTAGGAAATTTACCTATCTTCTTCCAACTGAAATATGTTTTTGACCTGCCTATTTTTTCTGAGGAAAAGTGCTATACATATCACCTGCCAAGTCAATAAATAAGCTTTTTTTTTCATGAAATAAATTTTCACTTAGAGCTTTAGTTTCCCCTCTTTGTCACTGCACACTAAATTCAAACTTTCTTATTTTTAAAAATATAGGCTAACGATGAAAAACTGTTACAAGTAATTCAAAGGCTTAAAACTAAAGTGAAAAATAACAGCGTATGTAACTGGCAGTTGAAACAATCATAAAATTCAAAATGAAAACTAAACTGTATAAAGTCTTACTTTTCTTCTATGATCTTTTTGAATACTTGGGATTAAAGTCCTTCACATAAAGAAACAAAAAACAAACAACACAGCAAAGAAACCTGTTAATAACCATGATACCAGCAACTGGAAGGCTGACAGAGCAGGACTGACATGAATTTCAGGACAGCTTGGGCTACACAGTGCATTCAAGACTAGCCTGAACTACATAATGAGACCTCATTTTAAACAACAACACATCATGTATTACCTATATGGGCAAAAGCACATCCTATAACTCCAGACGTGATACTCTGAGGGTAGATTACTGTTATTGAGCTCAGCAAGGCATATAACCAACTGCCCAAACTGAGGCACATCCCAAGAAACAACTGGCCAATGATCTAGAAAAATTCAAATACCATTAAAGATAAAATATAGGAACCATTTGGAGGAGGCCATAACAACATGACAATTAAATGTAAGACAGGATCCTGGACTGATTTCAGTGTCAGAGAAATATCACTACAGACATTGTTATGATCCTTCACAAAACTAAAATATGAACAGTAGCTTAAAATACTGTATCAACTGGAAATTTTCTGAATTCAATAATACTATGGGTAAAACAAATGCCTTCTTAGGAAAGACATGCTAATTATTAACAAGCAGGTAAAGCAACGTGACGTTTGCAATCTCTTTGAAAGTGTTCACAGGACAATGCCTATGACTATGTCTAACAGGTTCTCTGTAGAAAGAAAGAGACAACAAAGACAGTGAAGGGTTAAAAACAGAAATCTTGGTAAAGGGTACACTGGAAGTCTGGTTTTGTGCTGTTCTCAAAGTCTAAAATTATTTTGTTTAGTTTAAAAAAGTCTAAGGCCAATTTGTTCACATATAATCTTGTCCTAACAAGACTCTCTGAAAATAAATACATTGTTTTGGTCAAAACATGCTCTGAGTTTCAGAAATGAATATTTATTCTATTGTTTATAACACTGAAGAACAAGTCAGAAAGGTTAAAGTCTCAATCTTTTCACCAAACAGTAATGGAATCCACGGCCAGTTTACTCAGCTTCTGTGAGCCTAAAAAACTTGTATGAAAGCAGATATGCTAGACAATATAAAAAGTATTGCTCAAAGCCAATATGAGGAAAAGTATATGAGAAGTCTGGGCTACGTTTGTTTCATACACAGTAACATTCAAACACTGGGAGATTTTTCCTCTCAGGCTCTCTAATTTCTTACATTCTATATAGCATTTCTCTGAAAGCACATTATTCATTATGGACAGTAAAAATAAAAACAAGACATTCAGATGGGAAAGATCAAGAAATTTCAGATAGGGAAGAATTAGTAGAATACATTTTAAAAATCTATTGTCTATTAAGAATGTCTGTCTACCTGTATTAGATTAGTTTGTTTTTAATCATGAAGTAAACATAATTATTACAAGGGACAAGAATTAGAAAAAGGTCTCAGGTTAGATTACCAAAATCATTATGTGGACCTGAATACAGATTTAACATTATCTTTACAGCTTGGAACGAGTTTCTTGGGCATTATAAAAATGGAGTTATTAATGAACTATAGTTACCACAGGAAAACTAAAGAGCTTCTGTGAGCTTCTTTAGAAGTTAGTCTAAAAATTCTATTCATTTCCAAAGGTAAGGTAATAAAAATGATCTAAATTGAATATTATAATTCTAATAAGTCAAGTTCATATAAAAGGCATAAAGGAATTATGTAGATTCTTGTGATTTTTTTTGGAAACGTATAAAACAAGGTATGTAATTATCACTGGAAAAAAGTTAAAACTGAAATATAATAAAGGTGACTTTTTGAAGGATAGAATTTATATTCTCTGTATTTAATATGAATTCACTCAATTTTTTTTAACCCTAATATCCAATACCACTCAACATCTGAGAGAAAAAAAATATTACTTACAACTACATATCTTCTTCCTATTCTTTTGGTAATTACCAATTCATGAAAGAGGAAAGATTAAAAAAAATACTGAACGAGAAGGAAAAAATTTAGCAAGAAATAACTGCATTTTTTCTATAGATTTTATTTGTTCTAAATCATTCAGATGGCCATCATTGAGGTATAGTTGACTCTTCACAATCCTCGATTATTACAGAATAGCTAAAATGTTGATCTCAAAACCAATCTTGGACTCTCAAGTATAGCCACTCCTGACTTTTTCCACCAATGGATTACAATTATCAGAAGAGTCCTATGATTTTAGGATCAAGAAAAATCTGTTTTCTCCCACTCCATTATCTTTACCATCATTAAAAAGAATTAATCCACACCAGGTGTGGTGGCGTACACCTGTAATCCAAGCTCTTGGGAGGCTAACGCAGGAGGACTGTTGTGAGTTGGATACCAGTCTGGGCAACTAAGTGAACTTAACTTGATATGCTTGAGCTGCATATCAAGACCCTGGCTTAAAAAGACAAACCAGAACAAAACAAGAACAACCTAATATGCGTGTCTGTAGATTTAGTCTATACTTGCACAACCTCTCCAGTCCTCTGATTCTCACAACTCCAAGTTGGTTTACATGATAATGGAACTCAGTTCATCAGGGTAACATCAAGACTTAAAAAACCACACCAAGGAGGTAACAGGCTATGTTTCAAGGGCAGAAAATCAAGGGGGTCAGTGAGAATGCACAGGAAAGGCTAGGATTGTAAAAGGATGACATGGAGAGTGGACTTAAAAGAGATCAATGTGGACAGTCTCATACTATGTCACTTCTGCATGAGGGTGTCTCCCTGGCACCTTATGCAATCCTGAAGGGGAGAGGTGCTGTAGTCATCAGTCTCTGCTCCAGAGAGCATGTTTTCTCAGACACAGCACCGTCTTTGCATGAGATCTTGATGGATACATAGCTGCAATCTACTTCTGGTAAACCACATTTGTACAGCTTCTAGTAGTTCAGGCTTAAGACAGTGGACAAGCAAAGGGCCTGCATGACCAGCAAGGCAAGGAGCCACTGCTACTGGCAAAGTTTCCTCTTCACATGTGAGTATAAGTCACCATTTTTGTTACTGTAATGTTCTTCAAAGTTCCAAACATTATCACTCCTTTTCCTTAGGTTTTTCAGTGTAAAACACAATAAGGGAGTAAGAGGCCTTGGCACCTTAAGAAGTGCTGAAAGTGCTTCTGGAGCAAAAAGTAAAAGTGCCAGCTGGAGCAAAAAGTGAAAACAGTTTGTATTCCTTGTCTAAATTGTAGGCAATGTTCATAGGTCCTTTTAAAATGCTCTGGCCTACAAATATTTGCTCTGTGTGCATGGAGTGAATGAAAAACCACTTAAGTGACCTTCCGGACAGTGAGTTAATATTCTCTTTCTGACACGCAGCTAAGTTCTGGACCTAGAATTGTTAAGTCCAGAAGAAGAAAGCTTATATAAGGTCTTAGGAACAAACTATAGAGAACCCTTAAATTCATTCATTAGGTTATTTCCAAGCCTGACTCTTGCAAAAATCTCTGAATTATGCTTTCAGACTGCTGTGTTCCCTGCTTACTTCATCTTCTATTCTGCACATATGATGATCTTTCTAAAACATATGCAGGGGTGCTGCCATATGATAGTTGCCTGTTACCCTCTGGCCAGCTGAAGCTGTTTGACCTGGCTTAGAAGGCCATCTTAACTCAAAGCCTTGCCTAGAAGGACCTGATTAATTTTCTCGCCCAAAACAAGAAACACTAATACACATGACTGTCCCAAAGAAAAGGAACTTTATGCTCATTAAATGTCCCATGCTTCCTTTCTGCCCAGGTCTCTTCCTATCCCACACAGACAGCCTCCACTCACTCCTCACAGTCCATAGCATCTTAGCCTTTACAAGTCAACTTCAGAGCATCTGTCAGTTGAACACATATTGAGTTCCTGCAGCCTGACAAGCACTGGGAGAGACAGGAAGACTGGCTGGAAACCTAGAGACACTTCAAGAAGCCCAAGTTTGAGGTCAGCCTGGGCAACACAGCAAGATCCTTTCTCTAAATGCAAAGGACTGTGGGTGTAACTTAATAGTACAGTCCTTGCTTGGCATGCACAAGGCCTTGGGTATAAATTCCTGGAACCAAAGCCAAGCACCAATTTATTCTCTTTAAGCTCTGAAGGCAGATCTCAAACAAGTCTTTGAGATGGAGGATTCTGGCAGAGCTATTTCCTTTCAGAGGCTCCAGAGAATCTGTTTGTCTTTTCCAGCTTCTCAAGGCTCTACGCATGCATCAAATCATGGCTTCTTTCTTCACAAAACATCAATCCAGTGTCAGGCCTGTCCTTAATATCTCCTGTTTCCTACTTGGCCTTCCTCCTTTTTCTAAGAATTGTGGTGATTATACTGAGTCTAACCAAGTAACGCACAGTAACCTCTCCATTTCCAGAGTTTAAAAAACATAACTACAATGTTCCTACTGAGTATATATTCCACTGGAGAAGAAGTCAGTATGCCAAACAGATATCTATACTCCCATGTTTATTGCACATTACTATAATGGCTATGATATGTAGTAAATCTAAGTGCCTACTATGAAATGAATGGATAAAGAAAAGCATGGTATTATACAGTGGATTATTAGCCATAAAAAAAGGATAAAATCCTGTTACCAGAGCAACAGGGAGAGATCTATTTTTTAAACTCTGGAAATGAAGAGAGTACTGTGAGTTACCTGGTTAGACTTAACGTAATCACCACAATTCTTAGAAAAAAAGAAGAAAGATGGCCAAGTAAGAGGACACCAGCTTCTAAAATAAATCAGGCATAGAAAGACAAATGTTAACAGTCCTCACTTAATGTGGCATATGACTTGAAATTAGTTTTGCCAAAGCTGAGAGCAGAATGGTGTTAACAGAAGCCTGGGCATGGTGGGGCAAAGAAAGGATGCTATGTTGCAATGCCACACTGGGTGGTGAACTTGTTACACCCACCTGAACTGAACTGAGCAAGCCAGCGTGGTGGTGGGTGTGGGTGTCCCCCCTGAGGATCACTGTCAGCAGGGTAAGAGGCAGAACAGGAAAGGCTGTTGAGGGACAGTTAGGGACCCCATTTGGAGAAGCTGTTGGAAGCTGCTGGTTCTCCTGGGCTATTCCGCTTGTCATGCTGGCTTTCTTGGTGAACTCAGTTGTTCTCATCAGAGGAGAAGCTCAGGACCTCACTGTTAATGAGAATGCCTACAGTTCACTTTGAGGGACCTCTGGCCCTCACCTTGGGGATCGCTTTTTGATTCTGGAGCAGAAGATGGTATACAGCTTAGTCTCTGAAGAAGCTTGGTGCATTGGATTTCCTAATGGAACTCAGCTTTCCTCATTGGTGGAGGAGCTCAGAACCTCACTATTGCTGAGGATGGCTATGGTACTTCGGGGGGTGCTCTGGTGCTTCTTGAGCACTCCTTGCTTTCTGGCTCCAGTGCAGATCCCTAACAGCTTGCTAGCACAGATCCTTCATCCTGCTGGCATAGACTTTCTAGCTTCCACCACTGACCTTTGGTCCTTCCTTTTGCAGATTCCTGAAGCAAGCCTGCATGAAACTTGGTTGTGTACTCTAGGCTTCCAACAGGGCTTCAAACCAGTAAGTTTCCAGCTGGACTCATGCAGGATATGAGTTGGAATCTTTGGTCTTTACTGTGTGGTCAGATTTCCTAAACTGTTCCTATAGGATTCTTTGGGTGATTCATTATAAAATAATCTTATAAAGTGTTCCTGGTATTATATTGCCATCCTTACAAAAACCCCAAACCAGGACAGATGGTTAATGGGACAGGAGGAATAACTTCTAATGTTCTATAACACAATATGACAACTGTGGCTGACAGTAATTAACTACATATTTCAAAATAGCTAGTGGAGAAGATTTTGAATGTTCCCATTACAAGGAAATGATAAATATTTGAGGTGAAAAAATACCAACTATCCTGATCTAATCACTATATTGTACATACATGTACTGAAACATCACTCTGTACCCCATAAATATACACAATTATGTACCAAACATTTATAGTTTTTAAAAATTGAAAAAATGATATCTGCAAATTGCTGTTTATGTGAAAGGTCACACAGATATGTTCTAGAATTAGGATATGAACATCATTTAGAACCCAATACTCTGCCTGCTATAGCCAGTGTCAATGCCAATAAACAGCTAATTTACTAATTGTTTCAGTTTTCCAGGCTCACATCCAGGGAATACTGATTAATTCAGTATACATAAAACCATTGGATTCATAATAAGTAGAAGGTGAAATAAACGGAAATGGAGGTAACACAAAAGAAAGTTCCTAGATTTTCCTATGTATAGTGTATG
The DNA here is from genome assembly GCA_004027025.1 of Myocastor coypus. Lineage (NCBI taxonomy): Eukaryota > Metazoa > Chordata > Mammalia > Rodentia > Myocastoridae > Myocastor > Myocastor coypus. The sequence continues at coordinate 14,828 of PVJA010016578.1, forward strand.
TTAGTAGACAGCCTTAAAACCAAGACAGAAAGCTGTGGACTTATTAGGTAGTTCAAGAAGCCCTGGAGGAAAGTTCAATTCTTCATCTGTGAGATGAATATTACTCTCACGAAAACCCCGACAAGGTAGGGGATTCTAATCTAGCTCACATTCTCATCTGTTGTTATGGGGCCATCAGGAAAACTCTGCTACTTGATCTGCTGAAATGCAGATGCAACATGACCAGTAAAAATCTCTATGAAAGTGTAAATAAAGAGAGAAGTGTTGCATCCAGAGAAGAGTTGAGACAACAACTAGAAGGGATCAAATATGACAAGATCAGGAGTCCATCAAATTACATAAAAGGGACTTCTAGAAACAGGCTCCCTAGAAGTATGCTGGATAATTCACTTAGAATAAAATGTACTTTGTAGTTGAGAGTAAAAATTCTTTCTGAGATACTTTTCTTCCTCTCTCTCCAAAGAAAAAAACATTTAGTCTGAAAATCTGAGACTATTAGATATAAATAATACAAAGGTTTCTTTTCATTAAAGCATCTTGATATTCTTTAAATACTGAGTTTTAAACTTTAGGATCATACTCAGAAATGAAGTTTTAAAACAGTTAGGGACACAAACACTATGTCGTAGGTTGCAGGATATGTGTGTGTGTGTGTGTATGTGTGTGTGTATTACTGGGGGCTGAACATAGTGACTTTGAATTGTGCTACATCTCAGTCCTTTAAAAACCTTAAAAATTTAGAGTTAGGGATTCACTAAGTTGCATATGTTGGGCTTGAACTTGCTATCCTACTCGCAGCTTCCTAAGTGCGGGATTAAGGCACATTCTTCATTCTACATAGCTCAGTGGTCTAAAGTGCCTGCTTAAGGAAGCTTAGGCAATGCAGGGACCACAGCTTGATCCCTAGTACCACATGCTATATCAGCCCCACCCCCAAGGCAGGCTGAGCCAGCCATAACATAAATAAATAGTCACTTTGCTTTGGTTTAAAGACCTAGAGCATAACTTCATAAATCTAACATAGCACTGTCAGCACAGCAGTCTCTTTCTACCCCTGTGATATCCCACAGTGGGCTCAGAACAATGATGTGCCCTCTGGGTTCAAACAGGAAGTACACACACGGTGGGTGGCCTCCCAAAATGAGGTAAGCGAACTATGATTCTTTTATATTGGCATATATGGAGAGACATTACTTTTACTCTGGGGTCTCAGACACAAGGCAAGCAAGAGAAGGATTCAGTACTACCACTTTGGCTGGTACCCATCCCAACAGCCACTGTTGCTACGTGAGGATTGTTTTCCAAGTGCTTATTTAAAAAAAGATTTAAAAATTAGATATCTTAGCTTTATTATTTTTCATATACATTTCCTAAAAAGTATGGAATTGATAAGCACCAAAAGATGTTTTAAACTTAAGTGGCCTTTTATTTGTATTTATTTATTTATTTATTCCTTGTTTCAGAACTTTTATTTATTTATTTTTATGCTCAGCCTGCCCTGAGGGCAGGGCTAGCGCAGCATGTGGTGCCAGGGATCGAACCACAGTCCCTGCAGCCACCCAAGCTTTTCTAAGCAGGCGCTTTAGACCACTAAGTCATCCTGCCAGGCCCTTAAGTGGCCTTTTAAACACAGACTAACTCAGTCAGGATTTAAAATACTACTGATTTACTTAAAATGAATGAAAGCTACCACAGGAAAAATTAGTGGAAGAGAAAAATATAAATAGCAAATTTGACCTTGCACCCAAAAGGATTCTAGGTTCCCTTTCACTTATTTGGGTTAGGTCATTTCATTATTAAGTCTTATATATGGTGCACCCTCAAGTTATGACCAGTGTGTTATATCTAACTTATGAACCAATTCTTGAGTTAAGAGGTCTGAATGCTGGCCACTCAAGCAGTTGTACACAAAGAGTTGAAATGCCAGAAAAGTATGAGAAAATGCATAGGGCCATCAGTCTGAGCCTACATTTTTAACATTCTTATAGAAGGGAACTCTCTTTTCAAACAATAGCCACCTTTCATGCTTGCTTCAGCAGCAGGTACACTAAAACCAGAACATTACATAGAAGATTAGCATGGCTCCTGCACAAGGATGGCATGCAAATTTGTGAGGCATTGTATATTAACATAAACAAACAAACAAACCACCATCCACTTCATCCTCCATTCCTATAAGCCAAAGTTATCAACTTGCATGGTGAGTACCATTTGAAATTATTGTTTCTGATAAACAAGGCATATTTTATAACTTTTGGGAATACACTAAGAAAATTATTGGTGCTTCTCATAAATTACACATATTATACAACCCTTTTTATTATGAAAAAGTTAAGGTGATCTTTGGGAGGTTTGAAGCACATTATGGATATTTCTACAGCCTTGACTTAACAACCAACTTGAGTTACAAACAGCTCTCATGAATGCATTAAGTTCCCAAGTCCACCGTATATAAATAATATTATGAAAAAGCTAAGAAATAAAATTTAGGTTATTTTGATTTTGCAAATATACTGCCTAATTTATTTTCATTATAAACTTAGGAATGTTCTATCCTTTTTCAGTATGCAAGAATTTATCTCTTTCTTGCCTTATACAAATGCAAGATTTGACTAGTTTTTTTATCTACTTGGTGATTTACATAATCAAGAAATGTATATATAATTTAGTTTATCAGAGCTCTTCTAAACACTGAAATTTATATTAATGCTAGTACTTACATGAAAATAAGTTACACAGAAAGAAATTAAATATAATCACGAAAACAGCATATCTTCACTAAAAGTCATTCTAAAAGAATAGAAAGCTACTATTTCAAAGAAACTGGTATTTTTGTCTTTGAAAAATAAGCTAGATTTTACTGTCACTGCTGGTTTTTCTTTTCAAGGAAATGAGAAATAGACCAGATAAGAAATAGTACTTATCCAGTTTGCAATAGTGTTGTATTTTAAAGAATGTGAGTTGCATAAACACTTTGATAACCTAGCTGAGACCAATAATGTAAACAGCTATTACTTCTTGGTGAGTTTAAGAAGAGCAAAGATTTAATGTATATCAGATATCTGCTCTTGGACTGCAGATCTCTCAAGTTTCATCATTTTTACTTATTTATTTGAATTTTCTAGTGATAAAATCCCATTCAGAAGTTTTAAGCCAGAATGTAATTCCAGAAATGCAGACAGACAGACATGTTGTGAATGGGATTGCAACCCTTTAAAAAGTTATGTTGAAGTTCTAATCCCCAGCACTCAAAATATGGCCTTATTTAGATACAGGATTGTGACAGATATAAGTTAAAATGAGGAGCAGCGTGCTGGTCCTTGGAAGAAGGCAGGCATGTGAAGACGCAGATACACAGGGTCACCATGTAACAATGAAGGCAGAGGCTAGAGTTATGCAATTGCATTCTAAGGACAACAAAGGCTGCTGGTAGATCTCTGGGATGAGGGAGAAGGTGAGGAAGGACTCTTCTTATAGGACCTCTAACCTTCAGAAGTCTGAGAAAACAAATACTTCATTTTAAATCCCTTACTGTGTGGTATTCTGTTATACCAACTCTACAAAACTAATACAAAAAGGTTTAATGAAGAGACAGCTAGTTAAGAGAGGGAACAATGTGGAAGAATCAGGAAGTACTGGCTCTTAGGCCAGCTGTATAGCTCAGTGGATTAAGCTCTTACTTAGGTAAGTGCAGGGGCCAGAGTTTGATCCTTAGCACTGCATGCTGCACCAGCCTTGCCCCTGGATGCACTGAGCCAACAATGGAGCTATGAGTCTGGGCTGCATAGTGAGACCCTGCACCAAAAAAAAAAAGAAAAAAGAAAAAAAAAAGTATTGGCTCCTGAGAATAGAGCAGCGGAAATGATAAACAGCTTCACAATAAAGGCTATAATACTGTGGGAGCTATGGCTGCTATCTCAGACTAGAGTTCAGTGGAAAACTGATAACTCTTCTAACAGGTGGTAAATATTAATAAATGAGTCTGCTCTAGAAAATGACAAAACAAGCCACAAATTGTGAGAAAAATTTTCAAAACACATATCTAATACAGAAGTGTTATTCAGAATGCATAAAGAAGTCTTACAACTCAACAACAAAAAACCTCCAGCATGGTCAAAGAATAGGCCAAAGAACTGGACACCTCACCAAAGAAAATACATGTGAAAAATAGGTACTGGAAAATATACTCAACAGCATGTTATTAGGGAATTGTAAATTAAAATTACAATAAGCTGGAGATAGGCCTCAGTGGTAGAACTGGTACTTAGCATGTACCAGGCACTGAGTTAGATCATGATAGCACTGTACACACACACAAGCATGCACGCACGCAGGCATGCACAATGAAAAACAAAATGAACCAAAAAGGAAACTGTTATGGTTTGTGTCTAGGTGTCCCTGCAAAGCCTCATGCAGTCATGGGGCAGTTTCTGAAATTTGTAACTGATTATTATGGGTGTGGGTGCTGCACCTCCTCTGGGGCAGGTGACTTGCATTTCAATGTAAGGAAGAGAAAGTAGCTGCTTGAGCAGGTAGAACACAGAAATTTTATAGCAATCAAAAACAATTTTAACAATAGTAAACTCCAGCATTGAATATGTGTCATTAAGGCATTTGTCAAAATTCACAAATATATACAAACAAGAGTGAATTCTAATCTAAGCTATGGCCTTTGGGTAAAATGATATATCGATATGTGTTCATTGGTCCTAACTATAACATATCCCTTGGGCAGGGACGTTAACAATGGGGGATGCTGTGTATGTGTGAGAACAGGGAATAAATGGGAACTCTCCGTATTTCTTGTTCAGTTTAGCTGTTAACCTAAGACAGCTTTAAAATATAAAATCTTTTAAAACAGACTGTCCTATGCTAAGGCACTATGTTTAGAAAATAAAGAAAAGAAAAAAAAAGCATGTGGAAGCTGATTTTTTGGTAGTGGGTTCCACGCCTTGCTAAGATTAACTAGGCTATATAAGACCAGTGTTCTTGCTAAAGGCGACTAGAAAAGGTGTTCAATATTATCTTACATGAATACCAAAAAACTCCTAAGGCAGTAAGGACCCAAAGAACTGCAGAGAAAAAAGGAGAAAGAGCTCTGTTTTCACAGCTACTTTTCCCTTCTATACATTGATCACCTTGGAAGCTGGGGCTGGGGGCTGTTCAGGCAAGCAGAAAAGTGTATGTGAAGCTAGGTCATTCTCAGGAGCCCTGGGGACTGGCCACAAGGAGAGGCTTGGCAACATCACAGAACTTCAGAAGGGATACAGAAGAGCTACATGGGTGGCATGTCATATCAGCTTGTACAAACTCAGAAAAGCTGATTATGTACATTTGTTCCCAATTCCATAATCAGTGACATTACATAGTTTGAAAGTGGCCAAGTGGAAGTGCTTGTATTTACATGGTGAAAAGTGGCAAATGCTGTAAGTTAGAAACCTGTTCCCAAAGGATCAGTTGTTTAACACCTGCCAGTGTACCACAGTTGCTTTAAAACAGGACATGCCAGAAACCAACCAACCTTTCAAAAGACTGAACATCAGTTTCAAAAATCAGTACCAGATTAAAATAATCAGTACTTATCCTCTGCAGAAGCAATATTACATGCATTCTAGAATAAGACAGAGTCCTAAATCTTTTTTAAAATTATTTTTGTTTTAGGAACAATGATCATAGTTCAATATAAAAATTACCAGATAAATGGACAGAGACAAATAATCAAAAGAACAAAACAAACAAAGAAACAAACAAACAAACAAAAAAAAAAAAAACCACAGGAGAAAAAGACAAACATTAGATGAAGATATTAGAGGATTTCAAGTAGATTTTAAGATAACTGCGTTAAATATAAAAGAAAATGAAAAAGACTGTAAAATCAGGACACTATAAAATATACTAATTCTAAAAGTAGAAAATAAACTAAATAATATAGAAATGCCATAGATTGATTTGCCAAGACTAAGAACAGATGAAGAAAGGATCGATAAATTAGGAACGTGCTTGACAAATCACCTGGAGACAGACTATAAAGGATTAGAGGTCATGATGAGGCGAAGTCTGCACTTGAAGGCAGTCTGTATTGACTGGAGCTTGACTGTCCCACAAAGGCCATTATTAAAGATCTGGCCAACAAACCTTGGCTCTACTGGGAGGTTGTGGAACCCTTAGGAAGAAGGGCATAGTGAGGGTGAGTTAGATCACTCAAGGCATGCTATTGAAGGGGAAGTAGGGACCCCACAGTCCTCCTATCTTTTTCTTTCTGGCTTCCAGGAGATTAAGGAGCCCCTTTTACCATACATTGTTTCAATGACTTACTGCCTCTTTACAGGCCCAAAAGCAGTGTGACAATTGACTATGGCCTGAAACCTCTGAAACCACGAGCCAAAATAAACATTTCCTACCATGTTATTCGGCTTTTCTGTTGCTTTGACCAAAAACACTGAGAAAAATTTAAAGGGGGAAAGATTCATTTTGGTTTATGCTTTCAGAAGTTTTGGAATACGGTAAACAGGCTCCATTGCTTTTAGGTCTGTGGTGAGGCAGAAACAGCATGCAAAGCAGTGAGGTAGAAGAAAAACACTCACTGCAGAGCAGCCAGGAGGGCAAGAGAACGCGAGCCAAAGAGGCGGGAGAGCAGAGGCACAGTACTATTCAAAACTGTGCCCTCATTATACTGTCCCTTCAACTATGCAAACACTTCCCAAAAGAGTGAAAAGAAAGAAATCTTTTCCAACTCATTCTATGATGTCAATGTTACTTTGACACCAAAATTAAGATTATAGGAAAACTATAGACAATTATCATCCAAGAACCAAAACACAAAAAATATTCTCAACACATACTAAGAAATATGAACAAGAAAAGTTTATCCCAGGAATCAGAGATTTATTTAAAATCTGAAATCATTTAATACAGTTCACAGTGTTAACAACTTGAGACACAATTCAAATTGTGCCATTATTTCAATAGATGGAAAGAAAGCACATATAAAAGCTCAATTCAATTCATGATAAAAACACACCTGTGCAGGCCAGCAAGACAGCTCGGCAGACTAAGCGCCTGCTTAGGCAAGTGCAGGGACAGGGACATGCCATACTATCTTTGGCCCCTGGCATGCAGAGCCAGCCATAGAGACTGAGAATGCTGGTGCATGCCTGTAATCCCAGCAATGGGAAGATTAAAAGCAGGAGGATCACTAGGAGTCCGACCTGCTTAGTGAGACCCTGTACCAAATACACAAACCAAACCAAACCAAACCAAAACACACCATTTCATTTGCATATACAAACTCTGAGAAAATAAAAAATAATTCCCTATGTGGCTAACATACACTTAATGACAGAATTCTGAAAACTTCTCCTTTGAATTGGAAATACAAAAAAGATGAACAATTCTGTTGATCAATGTACTACACATTTTGGTCAGTATAATAGCACAAAAAGAAGCAAGACTTATGAAGGTTAGAAAGGAAAAAACAAAACTTTAACTACTTTATGATTTTACTGGACACAAAATATGCACGAAAAAAATTCAGAAAAACTATTAGAATTACTCAGTAAATTAAATGAATGTATAGAAAATATATTTTAATCACAATGTTAAATAGTAACAATGAAAAATAAAAAATATTTTATAATAGCAAAGAATATACAAGAATAAAACTAACACTTTAAATGATATACAAGAACTTGTATGCAGAAAACTATAGAGTATTATTGATGCAAGTTAAAAATCAAAACAAATGAAACATTTTATTCAAAAAGAGAAAACCTGATAGGATATGAATGTTAATTGCACTGAAGTTGATCATCAGAATTACTATTGTCTCAGCTAAAATTGTAGCACAGTTTCAGGCAGAATTTGACAGGTTTTAAAAAGCAAAGGAACAACAAGAGAATAATTTTCAAGAAAAATCAGCTCAATGGGCCCAGGAGGATGGCTCAGTGATCTAAAGCGCCTGCTTAGGAAAGCTTAGGTGGTTGCAGGGACCACGGTTCGAACCCTAGCACCACATGCTGCGCCAGCCCTGCCCTCAGGGCAGGCTGAGCCGGCCATAAAAATAAAAAAAAATAAATAAACAAAAGTTCTGAAACAAGAAAAAAGAAAAAGAAATAAAATTTTAAAAATCTTAAAAAAGAAAAATCAGCTCAAATAATTACATTGCAGTGACTAAGACTTACTATGAAGATATGATAAATAATCTTTTGTATTGGGTAGAAAGATTAACAAAACAAAGGATCAGGAAAAAAAAAGTTCCCCCACATGTTGAGAAACCCCAGTGATGATAAAGGTAACAAAGTGCAGCAGTGAGGTAAGAATGACAAAATTAAATGAATGCCTTTGCAAGGGAAAACCCCAATGCCTTGACTTTCCCTTGCACCTCAAACATACCTTAAATAAAACTAGTTGTAGTTGGGCCACAGATGTAATAGTACCACACAAACTGGTAAAATTTCTTGAACAGTACATTAAAGGGTATCGTCATGATGGTATGGAAAAGGAAATATTTCTCAAACAGTGCAACACAAAAAGGAAAAGAAGATAATCTGTACTATAATTAATAAAGTCTAGTGTTCAAGAAAGGACCATGATGAGAGTAGAAAAAGTTTACAGAGTGAGTAAATTTAAATTAGCATGGCCTAAAAATGATTTACTTTCATAATACATACATAACTTCTACAAATCAGGGGTCAAGGAACAAATCAAACTACTAAGTCAACTAATAAATGGACAGAAGATGTGAGTAGGAAAAAATATTCAAATAGACAATAAGCATAATGTTATACTGGTTAACAAGGAAAAGAAACACAACTAAGATTATATTACAGTCTCATGAGAATGTAGTGCTTTAACTTTAAAAGTATAACAAGGCCAGGTGCTCGCAACTATGTGGAGCTTTTAGCATTTTTATACGTTGTTGGGAGTGTAAATTTATTCAACTATTTGGGAAAACTACTTGGCAGTACCTCAACTTCATTTTCTATGATACAGCAATTATATTCCTAGCTAGACACAGCTGAAATATTTTAAATGTTTACGCACTAGTGAAAAAAGATGAAACAAGTATATGGACACCTGTATGAAGAGCATTATTAATATTAGGATGCTGAAACTGTCCATTCTTCCTTTAGTAGGAGGGATAAATTATGATGTATGCATGTAATGGAGGATGGGATAGCAAGGGAAATGGATCAACTGCAATGAATTTCAGAAACATACTCCAGGTTTAGCAATATAACATTAAGGAAAACAAAATCCAAACACTGTAAAATTCTCTCACTTATTCCAAGTTTAAAACAAGTCAAACTAATGTACAGTGTTCAAATGAAGGAAATTGGAGTAGTCAGCCATTTGCAGCTTAACAGAACCTGCCTTACAAATGAGGTTCTATTTCTCTGTGTGGTTAAACCTGAGCATTTACTTCATGAGTATATGAAGCAGTGTGAATTTCTGATGTAAATGATAGTAAGACTTGTGTACAGAAAGTGATAAAGGATTATTTGGCAGCTCTAGTCCAAAAAATCTAAAGAGAGGCTAAGTTTTAAGGAAGAATGAATTGAAGTACAACAGTATGCACATCAGTAGTCAGGGATGAAAAAGGGTAGAATGCTGAAGGGTAGGAAGGAAACTCAGTGTGGTAATGAAACTGCTCTACATCTTGAGTGTGAGGCAGTACATTACCCTATTGCATGCATTGTCAAAGTTCACAGGATTCTACTAAAAAGAGAGAATTTTGTTGGATGTATGTCACACCCTCAATGATAAACAATCTGAACATCTTCCTGAATGTAATTATATGATTTCTCAATAAGTCTAGAAAAGAGTATTTATTTTGAGACTATTAATTTCTGATGTATCCTGGGAGGCAGTTTGCTTTTACTACCTCTCAAACTTATTCACATTCATTAGCACCATGTTATTCTGTTCTGTTTATGAACATGAAAAATGAAAGTAAATCGAGGTTCAATATGAACACAGCACACAACTTGCATAGATAAGCAGGCAGCCATCAAACCTCTCCCTTGGAGAAGTCCATAAACCACAGGACTTCCAACTTATGAAAAGGGCCTTTTAAGAAGCAAGGAAACATGAAACCTCTTTTGCTCAAAGTTATTAATTTAACTATATATGTTTTCTTATTTTTTAGTGTTGGGGTTGAACCCAGGGCCTTCTGATTTCTAGGCAGCTCTTTCTGCCACTGAATAATACTCCATGGTCAGTAATATTTTGAATTTTGAAATACCCAAAGATCTATCTGATACATCCAGGCAAATGTTAGATAGTAAAGGATAGTTTGTTTTTCTTTTCTCTGTGATATCTAAACCTCCCTCCTGAAAAGAAAAAGGTGAGATGTAGCTGCCTTTTCATATTCCATAGACTCCCCACTGGAAAATTTCCCCGCATTTTATAGCTGTAGGGTACTTCATAAGCAAGTAGTGCTGGTCATATAAGTCACCCACATTTGTACAGATAAGTTGGCATGAGCTGGTATTTCACAAGGAAAAACTCTCACCAGTTGTGCTGGAACTTGTTCTATTTTTGCAGCAGGAGTTCCTGGTCTTGGGTAAAATTGGTTAATGAAGAGGCTTGGAAATTTGTACTCTTCAACAAGTTTCACTGTTTCTTGAAAATCCTGATCTGTTTCTCCAGGAAAACCACAGATAATATCTGTAGCAATAGTTATTCCAGGAACTCTAGAAAATAACAGACAAAAGTAAAAAATCTTGACAATAAGCCATACTTATTCTATTTCCCAGATATTTTAAATACCATTAATTTCCAAATTACCTTTTAATTTTAGGAAAGAAATACTTGTAAAAGCCCCAGATATTAAATGTTTACCAAGAAAAACAGTGGTCCCCTGCCATCCTCAAAGACTCTCAGTTTTAATGCTTGTATCTGTTTCTTTATTCTGCCCTCTTTATTTTAAAATAGATGCTTATTCTGTTGTTTCTAGGTTCACTGAATTTTAGTCAACATGTGCTAACTATTCTACTATGGTAAATAAGATTTAGCTATTAAAATGATATAACCTTACTCTCACCAAGAGAATCAGCACATAATCTCCAGCTGAATTAATAGTACTTTCAGTGGTACAGTTGTGAAGATACTGCTCATTGCATAGTAGACAAAAAAAGTTTTATTTTTCTATCACATTTACTTTTTCTGAGAGTTAATACTTGTCTTTTAAAATTTTTGCTTAATATTCTATGTTCCTATGCTAATGTTATCCAGATGTTTCATCACTCCCATCAAAAACCAACACTATTTTCTAAACACTCAGTGCATTATATAATTCACCCCCCTCCCGCCCCCTTTCTACTATCTTCAGGTGTGTAAGCTTCTGCACTTCACTGGCTAATATCCTTGGGCAGTGCACCTTGGTCTGCTTTTGTTCAACACCCTTTCCTGTATCCTGCATCTTTTTAAATCTTAAGTAACTCCCCCCTCTACTGCAGTGTGAAAGAAATGCTACTGTTGTTATGTCTTAACATACCTGAGCGTATCTGTAACCACACTACCAACTGACAGTGGGGCTAACACTCTTGAGACTATCACTCAGAATTCTGTCTTCCATGGTTGCGGAGTTGTTTAGGCTGGGAAAATTTTCAGTTATGTCTATTTACTTTGACATGCACTTCCTTCTTTGCTTTCTTTCCTTGTTGATGGTCGTGGTGAGGGGACTCAGCACCTCACATATGCTGAGCTACACACCCTGACCATACATTACTCTATATGTGCTATACCATATCCTTCTCACAGAACTTCAGAATATTAACTTTTACAATCATTTTTTTTTTAACATCCACAACAATATGACTTGGATTAAGTCTAAATATTTGTACATTTACCAATCTTGAGAACATGGTTTTACAATTGAGGAAACTGTCATATTATTTAGAAGTTTTTCCTTTTTTTCAGGCAGAGTCTTATTTACTTGTTTAAGCAGGAACTCACTATTGAGGCCAGGGTGACTTTGAACTAGCAGTGATCCTGCTGTCTCCACCTCCCAAGTAAGTGCTGGGATCACAGGCATATGTCACTGTACCTGGCTTAATTTTCTTTCTTGGAAACTCTTACTTCAAGTGTTGAAACTGCTGGGTTAATAATCTCTAGTTTTTCCTTTATTTTCCATCTTTGTCTTTTTATTGTACTTTCTGGAAAATTTAAGCATACCTTTCACACTTCTAATGATAAAATTAACTCAATATTATGGCTTAAAACACAATGACATTGCCGGGCGTGGTGGCACATGCCTGTGATCCCAGCTCTTGGGAGGCTGAGGCAGGAGGATGGGTGAGAGTTCGAGACCAGCCTGGGCTACAAAACTGAGCTCAAGGCCATCCTGAACTGTACAGCAAGACCCTGTCTCAAAAAGACAAAAAACAAAACAAAACAAAACAAACAAAAAACAAAACAACGACATTAGTGATATTCAAAAATTGAAAAATCAGTATTGTGAATCCATGAAGGAAAAATATTTCAGACCATACAACAAAATCATACAAATACCAATTTTCCTATATCCAAGTGCGGTTCTTTTCAGATGAATACAATGTTTGGACATTAAGAGAGAACAGAGAGGGAACAAGAGCTACACCAAAGACAAAAGTCAAACTATTGTGTTGCCAATACTGGAGGCTTCCTGAGAACAACAGCATTTGACACTGTGCATATTACTTTAAAGCCTGCGTAAAAAAAAAAAAGTATGGCAAATTTTAGAAAATAGTTCACTCTTCATTTCTACTTTCTCTTATTTAGCTATTAGTTTGACTAAGCTTTAATCAGTAAGATAATTTCTAAGGACTAGAATTTTTCTCTGTGATAGTGGCAACATTCAGCTGGAAAAATAATAGCACCTTGGGTAAAAATTGCTGTAATAAAACAAATTTTTTATTCTTTAAAATAATTATCAAAATTATACTTGAAAAATTATAAAAATCCTAGGTTGTAAGACTATTTTTCTAGACTGAAGCATACAGAACAGAAAAACTAATGTAATTTTCATTTGGCTAGTTTACACCTGCCTGTTAACTACTCCTGATGAAAAGAAATTTAAACTAAAAACAAAAGAAGTACCAGATAACCACAGATAATGAGAGAAGTCTCTTCCCCAGGAAATTCAATCATTCAGTCAATCTAAGAAACTGCACGAGAATACTGAAGAAACAACGAAATGTGGTTACTGTCCTCATCTATGAAGTGGAATGAACTTGGCAATAGTTTATGGGGTATTCCCAAAGGAAAGTCCCTTACTGATTTTCCTCCATCCTTGTATTACTACAGTTGAGCTCAGATTTATGTAACACCTGCTTACTTTGACCTTTAAGTCCAGTGAAAAAGAAAAGGCAAACCTGTGAATCAATCATAACAAATGTTAAGGGAAGGTAATGTTCAAAACATGGATATATTTGATAATCAATATAAAACATGGATTGATATTATGGAAGGCAAGAATATTATGAACTAGTGATATACTAGTATATATTTAAAATAAGCCATTTAATTAATTTCAAAATATGTAAGAGTATTAGCTGGTTGCTTACAAAATGTTTTTAAAGTAAAGATTGCACTCTAATGTTAGATGAGGCTCATTGATATATTAATTTTATATATGTAAATGATGCTATTTACATTCTAAAAAATAATTTGGCCCCTTAGGTGATGCAACTAAAAATCTAACTTACACTATTAACTTGCCTACCAAATTAAAACAAAATGTAAGGAGTATGAAGCAGAACAAATTCTAATTTAATATCATGTCATTTAAATGGCTGAGGAAAAATTTTAAGAAGTGTAAGAGGAAATATTAATCCAGATAGTTAAAATGCTATATAGGCACTGTTTTTGAAATGCTGTGAATTTTCAAAATACCAAAAATTAAAAATTATCATTTGTGCAAATTTTTTGATGCCTAGAATATGATATATATATAATCACTTCTATGTTTTCTTAAATTTAAAAACAATTCTATATTTGTGTTTTCATAGACTTCTAGAGAATATTTCTAAAAGAAATATAAAAAATGTTTGATTGGTTTAAATAATGGAAATTTTTCCTGTTTGTATTTTTAGGCAAAATGCTTTTGTTGAATAACTTTTTTTCCCTTGGTGAGAGTTTGTACTCCGGACTTTGCACTTGCCAGGCAGGTACTTGTGCCACGAAGCTATCCCTCCAGCCTCCAATACTTTTAATTAATGGTGCTAGAACAAAAATAAAAGGTACAAAAGAAAAAGCAGGTAAACTGATAAAATGGACTTACTTAAAAAACACCATTAAGAAAATAAAAACAAAAACCATAGATTCAAAGAAAATATTCATGATCACATATTCCATTAAAAAACTTTTCCCAAAATATATTAAGAACTCATAACTCACTAGTAAGAGGGTGAGTACTCATATAATGGAAAAAAAAAGATTTTGACAAACTCTTCAATGAAGCTGGTATGTGAACAGTGCATAAAAAGTTGTGTAACATTGTTAGTGTCAGGGAAATGCAAGTTAAAAACATGAAAGGCACTACACATGCAGTAGGAGGGCTGCACTAAAAACCGACTGAAAAAGGAATAGATGCTAACATTAGGCAGAGAAAATGGAAACTTCCTCCACATAGGTGAGAATTTAAAATGCTGCAGTTGTTTTTCAAAATTTTATAGTTTCTTAAAAAGTAAAAGAAAACACTATGATCCCACAATTCTACTGCTAATTATGAACTCAAGAAAAAAGTAAAGCCGTGATTATAGAAAACCTTGCATGTGGGTTTTTATATAGTGGTCTTCTCTGTACCCCAATCTGAAATGAGTCCAAATGTTTATCAACTGCTAAAGGGATAAACAAAATATGGCACATCCAGCCAGTGGAAATTTACTGACAAAAGGAAAGTACCTACTGATACAGACACCAACGAGGGTGAATCTCAGCAACATTCTTAAGTAAAAGAAAAAAGACATAAATGATTACTTATATGGTTCCACCTGTATGAAATTTTAGAGGCAGCACAACTTAAAAGACAGAAAGCAGGTTAGGATTGCCTGGAACTGAGGATGGGAATGGACAGATATTAAAAAGTTCAACAAAATGAAACTCTTCTAAAATCAAGTTGTAATGTAGTTGTACAACTGTACACATTCACTAAAAAATCTTCAAACAATACACTTACATGAGTATTGTTTGTGTGTGCTATCTGTATTACACCTAAGATAAATATGCTAAAAACAAGAAAGAAAAAAAAAAAAAAAAAAAAAAAAAAAAAAAAAAAAAAAAAAAAAAAAAAAAAAAAAAAAAAAAAAAAAAAAAAAAAAAAAAAAAAAAAAAAGCTTTCTAAAGACTGAGAAAGGTAAGAACGCTCCATAATGTATTCTAAGAACTCTTAGCAGGGAAACCTTTAAAACAGACTGTAAAAGGAATTAAATAAGAACAAAGAGGGGCAAAAGGCAAAGCCATACAATTCAGCCCAGCAGCCAGGTCCAGTGTGTGAGGTTGACCAACCAAGGCCCTCCAGAAACTCATTCGAAACAGCAACCAGGCCCAGGGTGTGAGTGAGACCACCATGGGCTCACCAGAAAATCATCTGACCCAGCAACCAAGCCTAGTATGTGAGACTGCCCAGGGCCTGCCAGAAACTCAATTGACCCAGCAACCAGGCCTGGCATATGCGTGGAACCCATTAGACAAAGCCCAGTGTGGAAAAATGCCGAACTCCTGCAGAGAAGATAGAGACAAGACCCAGCCAGCTGATCTAGGAACAGAACATCTTGCAGAGTGGCATGGCAGGTTCACCTCCAAGGGCTGCAGCAGGAAGAAGTGAAGCTCAGCAGTCAGACCCAAGCCACGTCCACCTGGACAAATATGAACTTGGTAGATCTAGATCTGGTGCTAAGGTAAGAACTCTAACAAAGCTCTACACCAAAGGTAAGAAGGCAGTACTATGCAAAATGACAAAGATAAGGAGCAACATGCACCCTCAGGCCCCAATGGAAATCACACACCTGAAATCTCTGAAATAATAGCATTTGAAGTAAAGAAACAACTGCAGAAAGGCATAGAGGAAATCAGATCAGAAATAATTTCTGAAGTGAAAAAGGAAATAATACCTATAATAAAAGAAGTACTAGATGCTCCTAAAGAAGGCACTGATTAATAAAATAGAGGAGACTAGAAAAATGATGGAATTCTTGAATGAGCAATATAGGAAAGTAACAGAATGTATGAAGCAAATTAAAAGTGCTCTACAGGAACTTAAAACCTCAATCACAAGCTGGCAAAACCATTTCAATGAAAGTGAAAATAAAAATAGAGTTTTAGAACTTAAAGGCACCCTTGCAGCTAGGGAAGAGGTAACAAGAGATCTCTTAAAAACAACTAGGATGCAAGAAAGAATAACTCAACATCTGCAAGATGATGCAAGGATGAACAATGTAAGACTAATAGGCATCAATGAGAAAAAAGGAGTTAATACAAATGATATCAAAAGAATATTGCTAGAAGTTATAGCAGAAAACTTCTCAAATACGGAAAAACAATTTGACATCTAGGTAACCAAAACATATAGAACCCCAAAGAATATCAACCCAATTAAAATCACACACAGACATAATAATCAAGATCTCAGAATTCAGCACAGGGCCAGCATACTAAAAGCCACTAGAGAAAAGAGACAGATCATATTTAATGGAAAACCCATTAGCATAATGACAGATTTCTCTTTACAAACCATCAAGTTAATAAGAACATGGAGCAAAGTACTTCAAGTCTTGCAAGAAAACAAATTCCAGCCAGAATGCTATATCCTGCAAAACTCTCTTTCAAGTTCAATGGAGAAGTAAAATACTTCCAGGACATAGAACAACTGAAGAATTTCACGATAACAAAGACAACCCTGCCCAGTTTACTAAAAGATATTCTGGAGAGGAATCAAAATGACCACAACTCCGTGAAGGAGAATGGAAAGAACTCACCAAATAGATAATTAAACACAGGAAAAAATGAGCTGTATATATAAGCAGTGTTTCAACTATTCTTTTGTACACAGCAGAAGAATATGTCCATCAGCATATTCTACAAATGGACTTCTCCTGCTCCCTATGGGTCATGATTCTGTCTGGTGCTACAGGGTGGATATCAAGGAAATAGCAGTAGCTCAGTCTCACAAGTGACACCTAGGCATTAGTAAGCATCCTGGACACTGTCCATGTATACAACATACTAGAACTTTGTGTGATATCCTACCTCCAAACTGTTAGAAGCTCTAGTCATATATTTGTCATTCCAGTATTTATGCTATGTTTCATTCTTAGTAATTCTTTACTAGCATGGAACCTTTTCTTAGCCGATATCTTCGTATATACTAACCTATTCAAATACTACGAGAGTACTCTGAATTGATTACAGATTGATACGCATGACACCCAACATTCTGGCCTCTAAGTTGGACTCAAAATTTGATATACTATTTGGAAATATTTAATTTTAATTAATATTTCATTAATTTTCTGAATATTGCTTGATTATACTTTTTGTTTCATGATTCATACTATATCTTTGATTTACAATTCACTTATAAGACATGATATTTTCTCCTAGTATTAGAAACTTTAAAAAGAAATATAGCTACTTTGTCTTACTTTGTCTTAGTTCATTGAGAATAAAAGTTTGTACTAATATTGTTTAAACAAGGTATCAGGTCTGCATCTTGTGCTTTGAATAACTACTATGAAGAGAACAATATGCATGCTATTATTGTAACCATTCTACTAACTTGTTTTGAAAGTATCTCATTGCTATTTTATCTTTTTCTCATTAAAATGAATTTAAAAAATTTAAAAAGGCAAAGACATAAAGGCAAGGATAAGACTGAAAGGAATTCTATGCAGAGTATGAAATCAAAGACTTAAAGAAAACTTACATCAATTTCCCAAATACAATCACGAGTTTAAGGAATCATTCCATGTACACTGAAAGAGGAAACTTAAGGAGAAATAGTTTAATAGTTTCCAAAAAAAATTAGCAACTTTCAAATTTATTCTCATAAATTTATGAATAACAATCTTAGGTGACTTAGACTAAAACCAGAAAGAATAATGAAACATTTACATGAAGATTGAAAAACCACTGGCATTAAGATAAGAATGTGCATCCTGGGGCTTGGGAGTTCACTCCTAATCTTTTAACAAGGGTAGCTGGGAGAAAAACCTCTCCTAGAAATGCTCCAATTCTAAACCGGAGCCTGTTATTGGACAGCACATAGAGCTTAATATGCTCCAATATTCTCTTATGCAAAACAGGCCTAGTACCAAGGACTAAGATGAATATGTTCATGCACTGCTCAAGATGGCACCTTCCACACAGCGCCTACTATGCATTAGCTATTAGGAAGGTAGCCTTATCAGAGATTGTTATGGTTTGTGTATAGGTATCCACCCAAAGCCTCATGCAGTCATGGGGTGGCTTCTGGAATCTATAATTGATTATTGTGGAAATGGGTGCTGCCTCTCCCCTGGGGCAGATGATTTGCATTGCAATATAAAGGAAGAGAAGTTAGCTGCTTGAGGAGCTAGCTCTCAGGTGTGCTTGCTTTTAGCTGCCACCATGAAAGGTTGTTTTCTGCTGTGTTCCTCTCTGCTTTGAAGCCAGCTGAATATGGAATGAAACCTCCAGTAACTGTGAGCTAAATAAATGTTTCCTTTCTTCATTTTAAGTGTCAGGTATTTGCCCCAGCAATAAGAGAAGAGTAACTAAGACAGAGATGATAACATTTACTATTTATTAGATAAACACTAAGTATCAGGGAATATGTTCCCTACTTATATTTTGTTTAACATAATCAATCTCCATGAGAAATGGCAAAAGCACCATTAGAGAAATAAGATTCAGAGAGAGAGAGAGAGAGAGAGAGAGAGAGAGAGAGAGAGAGAGAGAGAGAGAATATGTCCCTCATAGTTACAGAATCAGGACACAATACAAAGAGCCTAATCAGAAGCTCTTATCACTACCCAGCCAGCCAATCAGTCTTTCCTGCCTGTTTCACAGCTATTCTCATTTCACTTATGTTGTACAAATGTTGGCTAATCTTTAATTCAAAAAAAACAAAACTTATTATTAGTAATAATGTTTGCATAGCAATGCATTTCAACACAGTAAAAGCTAGAAGTGTATTTTAAAGAGAAAGTAACTGTGGTCTGTACAAGTTAAAGAGATTTATATATGGTCACCAGGCTATTGCTAGTGGAATCAGAATTCAAAATCAAACATTCCCATCTGGTCCAGGTTCTTTCCAACACTAGTTCTGAGATTATGGGCAGCACACTAAACCCTAAATGACAAATGGTTAAATTTACTCTTCCTAAGCAACTTCTTGTTTGTTATCACTATAATCACTCATTAAGAAATAGGTAGGTGCAATTACTGCTCCTTGCACATAGCTGAGAGAGACAGAAAGAGAGAGGGAGGGAGGGAGGTGGTTAGAGAGGGAGAGAGGGAGGGGGAGGGAAAGGGGCGAGGGGAGAGAGAGAGACAGAGAGAGAGAGAGAGAGAGAGAGAGAGAGAGAGAAGAGAGAGAGAGAGAGAGAGAGAGAGAGAGAGAGAGAGAGAGAGAGAGAGAGAGAGAGAGAGAGAGAGAGAGAGAGAGAGAGAGAGGTGGCAATAATATGAGAAGAAAGAAATTACAATTCAGAGCCAGGCTGTCTGGGCCCCAGTTAACAGTCTATTTGTCACATATTATCTCACTGATCTGAGCCTTAGGGTCCTCTTGTATAAAGTGGGGACAAATCTACAGTTCTTTCTGGAAGTTTAAAGATCAAATGAAAAAATGAAAGCAAACCACTTAAAATAGTGATTGGCACACAGTAGGATTCCTAAGAATCTAACAGACATGAGAAACAGCTGCCTGGAACCTGGGCTCTCCCCTTCTGACACACCCATGCCTATACATCTGCTCACATTCATGCCACATGGTACCACAGGTTAAGTACTAGAAAGTTACTGAAGGAAATAAGATCAGAATAGATGAAGTATTCTGAAAGAACTTATATTACATGATCAGTCTGATCTTCCTTATCACCAGCAATATTAGCTAAAACACAAAGACACTGACATTTGGTTAGTGCATGTGCAAAGTGTAAGAGATTTTTAAGTGCTCTAAATCTGAATGATATTCTGGCAGTGAATTTTTTTTCAGAAATTTTGTTCAGATGGATAAATATCCATCTGTCTCTTAAGCCCATTCATTGTTCACCCACACATCATCCATTCATCCACATCCACTCATCCATCCATCCATCCATCCATCCATCCATCCATCCATCCATCCAATTTCTGACTATGGCACTTACTGCTTAAGGCTCTAAACTCAGTATCAAACTTTAAACTCATGAGAGGGCGTGTGGGTATGGTATACTATTTCAGGTTAGCATGCTTATAATAAATATGGATTAAAGGAATAAAAAATAAGCAATGCACCCTGATAACACTTCCCTTTTTCTTTCCTATGTCACTCTAGGTTCATTTACTTAGTGTCTAGGACTCTTAAGATGGTATACAACATTAGATGCTCTTATTATTTTTTTTCTTAAGTGGGGTAAGGAACTCATTTTCTTCTGATTCCTAAAGACATCTGTGATAGACCTAACGTTGGTATTTTGAATGAACCAAAATATTAGAAGAATGGACCAAAAATCAGAAGGTAACCATTGATCTAGTGTCAAGGTTAAAAAATAGTAAGGTTCCTAATTAATCTGAGTTGAAATAATCATCTGTGCATTGTAAACTTACTAGAATCTATACATTGAAATGATATTTCTTTGGGGACAAATAAAGTCAATTTCATATAGTTTAACCTAAGAGATTAAAAATGTAAAAGGAGTCTCTGCTCTTAGTTATTTCAAAGAGGAATGAAGGTTTTTCTAATAATTATATTATTTCCTATATTAAATATCCTTTTGTTTTAAAAAGCTAGTATAGTCCCTTCTTCATAATT
Source organism: Myocastor coypus (assembly GCA_004027025.1). NCBI lineage: Eukaryota > Metazoa > Chordata > Mammalia > Rodentia > Myocastoridae > Myocastor > Myocastor coypus. The sequence continues at coordinate 35,802 of PVJA010016578.1, forward strand.
AAGCTATCAAATTCATCGATGATCTTATGCTGCTACTTTGAGACTACATTTATGCACATTATATTCTTTTAGGATAAAGTAATAAATTAGAAATTAATAATAAAAAGGTCAAGTTTATTTGTCTGGAAACAACACAGTAAGAACATAAATGTATTCCTTTAAGTAAATAAATGAGACCACTGTGACAGAAGAATATCTATAAAAAAAAAAAGTCTGGTCCTTTAAGAGTTTTTTGAAGAAAGTACGTCCAAATATTAGGGAAAAATTTTTCATGCTTATATGCAGCACATTAATTTTACATGATCTTTGTAATCAAGATAGTTTTTCTTTTTTTTGTCTTTTTGAAACAGGGTCTCACTATGAAGTTCAGGCTGGCCATGAGCTCACTTTTGTAGCCCAGGCTGGTCTCAAATTCGCACTGATCCTCCTGCCTCAGCCTCCCGAGTGCTGGGATTACAGGCGTGCGCCACCATGCCCGGCTGCAAGGTAGTTTTTCAAAGCCTTTCTCTGAAAAAAAGTTTGTCTGATTGAATCTTTGTAGCTATTCTGTGTTTTGAAATACAATGACTTTAATAAGTTAAAAATATATAAGTAAGTCGTTTCATTAAAATTGGTAAAATTTCACTTTTTCAGTAAATCAAGTAACATGCATGACACAAGTAAAGGAAAAGTGCATTATAAAATGCCAAGTGATTTGCTAATATGTTGCAAATGTCTGGATATTCTGATAGGATAAAATTCATAATGACAAAGCAGTGGACCTTGTTAAATAACAGCAGTAAAAATTTATAACACAAAGACACACACACACACACACACACACACACACACACACACACAGGTGGAGACAGCAAGAAGTAACAAAGAATTTAGTTCTACCCATTAGATTTTTAAAGCTGGTCTGAGCCCAAAATACAGTTTGGCTTCAAGCAAAATTCAAATGAATCATCACTGTTAACTGAAAATTAAGCAAATAGTTGGTTAATTTTTTTATCCTGTAACACCATGCTTGTAGTCCACAGCAAATATTTTGGAATAAGCACAAAGCCTACAATAAGACTAAAGTATTGTTTTAAAAATTAAAAGTAAGCATACTGGACACTACTGTTATAATATTTTAAAGGAACTATATTAAATTCACAGAATTTTTACACATTATTAAAATCATTTTATGACACTGCTGGTTAGAGTGAAGGTATTTACTATCTCTGGTGCTGTTAACACAATTCTTATATGAGTTTTTCTGTTTCTATGGCAACATGAATTATAAGGTTCAATGAAGCTGGATTCAGTAATGTGTATTTTTTTCTGTTATTCAAGGTGAAAGGAAATGAAACATTTCTAACATTCATAAACTGCAGCAAATGTCTGAATTCCATTTAGAGATAAGATGATAATTACTAAAGTAATTAGAATTCTTCCTGGATGGAATTATTTTGCAAACAGTGGAAATTTAGATCTGGGACTGAAAGCAGGGGCCAGAGTACATTCAACATCAGTAATTAATTACAACCAAAACCAATATGCTATCCTGATACCTTGGAGCAGACTATACCTTCTGTCTGCTTCTGACTGTAGTATGAAAAGAAGCTGGCCCCCACCCCCATCCCATGAGTCAGAAAGATAAAGTGGGTAAAATAATTTTATTCAAGAGAAAATCCAATTACAGAAATAATCAACTTTTCCTTCTTGATTTATTTTTTCATATTTGAAAGGGCATTCACATTAGCAGAACCAATTAAATGAGTATCAGGACAGGGCAAAAACTACAAAGTTGGGCAAGTTTCTCAAATCTTTTAAAATTAAACTTTGAAAAAAACTCACTTATTGAAATTTCAGACTTAAACCCAGATCATGGCTTTCTTCAACCGGAATGTGTAACTGGGAGGTGACTAACATCAGGAAGTCATTTATAAAATCATATAGGCATAATATTGTCTTCAATACCCATTTCATTACTAATAAGAAATCAGGCAAATTATTACCTTTATTAGATGTGTGGTCATCAAGAAATGACAATGAAACACTGTATGTCAAAGCTTAACCCATCTTAGAGTGAAATTTGTACAACATCACAAATACTGAATACAAGTACACACAAAAAGGAGTGTGTGTATATGTGCATATAGACACATAAAAAGAAGAGTTAGGAGTTACAGGTGTATGATGGATATAATATCCACCAAGTCAAATCATATAGTTATTTTCATTTCCCTATTTCTTATTAACTGAACTTTATTCTGTTGCTATTTTGGTTGATTTTAAATTCAGTTTACCCTGATAAGATCAGGGGTTGGCAAACTATGGCCTGCATGCTAAATCTAGCTAGGCTTGTTTGGTAAATAAAGTTTTATTGGACCACAGCCACACCCACTCCGCTATATATTATTTATGGCAGCTTCTTAAACAAGAGCAGAGTTGAATAGTTGTGACAGTTGTAACAGAGACCACATGGTCCACGGAGCCAGAAACAGTCACCATCTGCTGAGATTTGAACTAGCCATGCCCAGGACTCTTTTAACGCATCTTCTCAGGAACACTCCAGGGTAAGACTGAGGGACAGCGGTACATGGCATTCTAGTACCCCGCTCTCTGAGCAAGCTACTAGCACCTATGCAAAACGGTCACTGCTGTGGCCTACCACTCTGATGACACTTTTCTTGACTTTCTCCTAGAGAAACTGAAATTTCAGTCTTAATTTCAATTAATTTACTCATGGTCCTTCCTTTCTTTCCTATCTCAATCTGCTGAGCTCTGCTCCTTTCTGTGTCCTTGTCTTATGCCAGTGATGGAAAACCTTTTAGAGCTTTCAACAGTAACAAATGGCCTGCTTGCTACAGATTCACCACCAACGTATTTCTGCCTCAGGAACTGGGAATACCTGGGGCCAAGGAGGGTCTTGTTCACTATCTCCCACACTGCAGCAATCTTACAGGGAGGTGGATGAAAAGTGACTGCCTGTGAGGTTGGTGAAACTGACATCTCCAGAAGAGAACTTGAGGCTGAGTCAATGATTCTATTAAAGAATCTGAGTCTATTGCAAATTGCAGTGAAAATATGGGGGAGGGGCAATGCTGGTCCTGGAAGTTGAGGCTGGGTCTGTGTGGAGCAGATGAAGAACAGGTTTCATTCTGCTCTGGGTGGCTGTGCTTATCTCACTGTTGGAGGGGACAAACCCCAGCACTCTGAAGCACTGCATGAGCTGGGTATGTTCCACAACTTTCCCATGGTGACTACCAGACAGGGAGCAGAGACAGCAGGTGTCCTGGAGCCCATCCCAGGGGAAATCCATGTGCATGGTGCTTGCTCATTAGACACTGCAGCTTCTGTTGGAGGCCTGTCATTTTTGGTGACAATATCCTGGTATCCTCAAGTTATCTGAGTCTCTACCTTGAAGAAAGAATGCCTGTCAGCTGTGGTCATTTCCTGTCACCCTGCCACACAGTGCTGCTCTGACACTCTTCACTGACTCCACTGACTCACAGGACACTCCCCAGTCTTCCCGATTCTAAGTCACCCAGTTCTTGCCTGACCACCACAGCTGCTGCAGAGGCAGCCTGCTGCCCCTGACATAATGACACACTCAGACAGCAAATGGGTGGATATATTACCCTCCCTCCTTTTATGTATTAGGGATTGAACCCAGAGCTTCTGGCACACCAGGCAAGTGCTCCACTGAGCTACATCCCCCAGCCTTTTCTATATTCACACAGCATCTCACTAAGATATGCAGCTGGCTTTAAACTTGGCATCCTCCTACCTTGGCTTCCCAATTGGCTGGGATTATAGGTGTGTACCACCAGGATGGGTCTGAATGTCACTTTCATCGTAGTGAAAATGGATCCTAAACCAAGAAACACTTTAAACCTAAATACCTCAATGACAAAGCCCCTAGATCAGAAGGACTGTTTTGGTGGGGGGTGGCTCAGGCTGTGTTAAGGATGGGTTGGGTAAGGCTTGTGGAGCTGGAGAATGAACCAAGGTACCCTGTGCCTGACTGCATTTGCCCGAGCAGGTGCTTAAACAACTGAGCTAAGCTGCAGGCCCCTATGCCTACATCAGGGCACTATCAAAATACCAAAGTCATCATTTGGGGAAGAAAGCGAAGTAGCTTGGAGTGAACCACCAAGACACTGCTGGGTTGCTACTGCAGTGTCTTCTCACCCTGGTCTTGGCGAACATGGCCTAGAAAGCAACAGTGCTGACATGTATCGAGTGCTCACTGTGCTCACTCTTGTAAGTGCTCCTCATATATCACTCTTTCACTCCGCAGAACAGTCAATGCCATCAGCAGTGTTTCTTTAGTTCAGAAATGTGGCATGGAAGAACACAGAAGTAATCTGCCCAAGATCACACAGCAGTAGAGCCTGGATCTCCACCTTCACAGCCTGCTTTTTAAGGACATGAACTTAAATGATAAATAGCTGATGAAAGACACACCAGATACAACCGTTCGACAATCAAACCAAACCACAAAATACCTTTCCCTAAAACAATGGCTATTAGTATAGTGTCTTGTCTGAGACTCTAGGAGCATGAGTACCATGAGATAATAGTACTACCACTAAGAAAATACACTCAGTGTTATCTTTGCATTCTTTCCTCCACTATGAAATTGTTCCTCAGGCCACCTCCCATGGCCACAGATCACAGAGCACCTTTATAACAGAAAAGGAGGAGGACTAGGAATTTCAGCACCTGGAACTTTACTTACCCATTTATCATTTTAGGCAAGGAAAAGAAATAAGGGAAAAAATGCTCACTAGATACGACATCTGTGCCAATAGCCAACAAAAAGATATTCTTAAAAGCTCAGAATTCATCACACTCATTTTCAGGGGTGTCAAAATGAGGGAAGGAGAGACCAGATCCCGTGAGATGGAACCATTAATAGATACAACATGCCCCTGGCTTAGTGAGAGAAAAAAAAAATCTTGTTAATTTTTAACACTTTATATCATGTCCCAAATCATGCAAGGGCTAGAAAGTAGCATGGATTACAAGATCTGTGGCAGGAGAATCTGAGGGATATTTAGAGAACTTGAGACAGCATCCTGGTCAGCTCACAGCTTGGTATACATACCAGGATATCTTTGTTTATTATATTATATGAGTCAGATCCAGCTAACGGCTCTGAACAACCCAAAGCTCACATAATAATAATGTCTCTGCTGTGCTAGCTCATGGAGAGCTACGGTTTCAATCACAGCATCCTGAGATTCACAGAGAAACTCACTCTCCAAAACTACAGCATTAGTAGATAGGGTCTCTGAGAGCTCTTAATTATGCTTAAGTCACCAGGGATTAACACTCCTATAGTTGAAGGGAGAACATTCTCTCTTGCCTTTCTGCTCTGTCCACAACCTGAAAACATCCAGATGGTGTTACCTATGAGGAATGGGTCTTTACTCGTATTGAACCCGCAGCTGCTTTGACCTTGAACCTACTACTTCCAAGATCTGTGAGCAATGAATCTCTACTGATTTTGAAAGACCCAGTCTCAGGTATTTTGTTATAGCAGCACAAATGGACAAAGACACTGAGATATCAACACAGTATTCCAAAAAGAAAGGATGATATGCTTATTTTAAAGAAGTGCACAAAGTATTTGCACAGAGGAATTAAGAGTTGAACACACACACACAAGAGAGTTGAAAACTAATTTTCCAGTTTATTTACTGAATAATTCTCAGGCATTGTTTATAATAATTATTACTATTTATTACTAATTAATTACAACACAACTTAATATTATTATTAATGAATTTTTCATGTGCCGTTTTTAAGCTAAGATCTTAGAGAACCTAGCAAAGGGCAAACTTTTGTGACCAACAACATCTTGATCAAGAGTGTAAGTGCCTGTGATACTATCAGCCAGGCATCAGAGTCACAAGGAAGCTCTATTGGAGGACTGTATTTAAAGACAACCAGATGCAATCCAGCCAAGGATAGCTGTGCTCCTACAACTGAGAATCATGGAAGCAGCCAGGTTCAAGCAACATCTGTAGCTTTGTTCAAAGTGAACAGTGCTATGATCAGCAGTGCTAGGTGTGATGTGACTTGAAGGAGGGGGTGGGATCAGAAGGCCTGGATGAGCCTCGAAGAAGACAGATGTGGGGATAACACAGGGAAAGAAAGGACATTAGAAAAAAACTGCAGAGTTTCAATGGGTATGACACAAATTGTGGGGCTTTCTAAATTAGCTGAAAGAAAGTGTCACCTGACTAGAATTTACACTTCCTTTCAGCCTACGTGTGTGGCTTCAATTTTAGCACATATTTTTCCATTTTCTGATCAAAAATAAGGAAACAAAGAAATCCCATGAACTAAAACACAATAACTGCTTCTCACCAGGCTGAAAGTCTACGGCAGGGTACAGTATAGACAGAGATCATCTCTTGTGTCCTGACCCACCTCCTCCTAACTACAAAGTCACAACCCCAACACACCCTTCCAGAAAAACTGGTTTTAATTGTAAGAAGATTCTTTTATGAAATAAACTGACTATAACAGAAAGCTATAGGAAATGATTCTGAGACAGCAAAATGGAAAGGTGCACACTGGCACTAGGATAAGAATGATGGCAAGAGTAGTGTCTAGAGGTACAAAAGAGCAGATACTAATAAGCAATTCATGATATGACACACTCCTAAGTGAATCTAAAAGGCTGGTGCAAAAGGAAGGAGGGTAGGCTTGGGAGGGCCCTTGAATCATCTAAGAAATGTTTCTAAAGGGAGCAAAAATGGAACAAACCAGAATTGCAGTGATATTAATGAAAGACCTTTAATACGGTGATGTAGTTCCCCTGTACCAAAATCATTTCTTGTTTAAATGGGGTCAGGAGGTTAGTACCAACAAAGTATGTTATATACACGCAGGAAAATGTCATAATAACACCCAATATTCTCTACAATCGATACATACTAATAAAAAAGAGAATACAATTATCACTTTTAACAATGTAGACAGAAGAGATGTGTTGTACACTGATGATCTCCCAAGGAAATTTCAACTATACACTGATAATAAAGTTGATAATGAATATCACAAGAGGAAGAAAGGTCTTTTGAATGTCTTAACAGTGGTTATGTGTTACAATGTTAGGAATCAATTTGAAACATCTATCAGCTCTGACAGTGTAACTAAAGAAAACTTTCAGATTTTTATCAGAAAACAGCAGGAAGGACGGCATACCTATGTCTGAAGTGAAGGGGAATATTTTTTTGCGGAGGCTAATGACAATGGATCTTTTATAGTAATATGTTTTCAAATTCAAATGTTCACTAGATTTGATCATATTCCTTAGGTACTATTACCTCTAATTTTAAAAACGTTACTGAAGTTCGGAATGGTCGTGACACTTCCCTTGAGTCACAAAGCTACTACCCAGTATCCACTCTACAAAAGTAGTCAGGGCTGCTCTGAGCACATTTAGTTTTTCCCTCCTCAGCGCTGAGTGAGCTTCCAGCAGTGTCTTCCTCAGGAGCCAGAAGAGGGGCAAGGGGAAGGGTAGAAAATAGCCATAAAATTAAGATATGCTAAAGGACAGATGAATGTGATTTATTTATTTAATTTATTAGAAATGCTGGAGAAGAAGCTTCAGCAGACTTACAATAGATTACAATGTGAGCACCTGGACTCACAATTGTGCCTGGTATAACTATAATTCAAAAATGTGAACAGATAGAAGAACAGAAGGAAAAGAAGAAAAACACTTTTAAGAGAAAGCACATGGCATTCTAGACGACTATTACTTTATTTACTGGATTCAAAATATACAGTAAAATCCCTTGATTCTTTTTTTTTTTTTCAACCTGAAATAATTCTGTGATATTTGAGTTGCTTTCAGTGGGACATTTGCATTAAACCACAAGATATCTCCATCTCCAAGTACAAAATCCCTTCTCCCCACCCCTCCAAATCCCTTGATTCTTGTACTGAATCTTAAACATTAAATCCCACACCAAGTCAGGAGTGGTAGCACATGTCTGTGATCTCAGCATCCTGGGAGGCTGAGGCAGGAGGAGCACAATTTTGAGCCTTGCGTGGGAAACATAGCAAGACTTTATTCAAAGAAAGCAAGAAAGAGAGAGGTGGGGGGGAGG
>PVJA010016579.1:0-43207 GCA_004027025.1 Myocastor coypus
GGCTTATGCAGGTAAATTTCTTAAATAGAAAAAGACCACAGAGTCTTGGGCTGTTCGGAAATAAATATGCCGTTCTAAGTTGATGATGTTCACAGAACGCACAGTTTTGTCACTCTCACTCTCACAAATACAGGACACTAGTCTTTAGAATGGTCGGAAAAATCATTGAAATGAGGGCAATGTAAAAAACTAGTGAAGCAAAGATTGCTTAAGTGAAAGTTAGTAGGTTTTCAATCACTTTAGTTTCACAATTTGACACTGTTAAAGCTAAAATATAGGTGCCTGCCAGCACAGCTACCATTAAGCATCTATCAGTATTTCCATTATAAAATCCAATTTTTCAGGGGTTAATAACTTGGTCATAAAAATTCACTGTAGGCTGAAAGGAAATCTTTTCCCTTAATCTCAGCAGAAGGGTTTGTTCATATTTCTGAGACAGAGATGGTCAGAAACTAGAAAGGAGAGAATATGTGTTTTATTCAGTGCTCTCAAGAGCAGTAGAACCAATCATGTATTCATAAATATATAGGAAGGCATTTATTAAGAGAAATTGGGTCACGTGATTGTCAGGGGTGTGTGGCATACTTTTAATGCAAAAGCAAAGCCTGAGAATCAGAGGCATCTATGGAGCAGGTTCTAGGAGGCTCAGGGACAAGGGTAGCAGGAGATGGATGTTCAGCAAACATTCCTCTTTTCATTCTCTTTTTCCCTCTCTTTCCTTTTTTGTGTCACTGGCCTGCGTAGAACTAGATCTACATTTGGATTTTGGTCAGTGGAGAAAGAGGAAGGAATTTCTGTCCATGTTTAAGGTAAGAACTGCTTGTAGGTCCTACAGAAAGCTTCAGGCTTCTTCTCCTTCTAGAGAGCTATGATGGTGTCAGCCCAGAAACATACACAGGAAACACTGTAAAGTTTATTTCAGCACACTGAGAAGGCTGTGGGCTCCCATTCTGTGGCTGAGTTGAGTAAATCCATCCATCAACTCACAATATTTTTGACTAGTCAGCAAAATATATTCTTTTCCCCCCACACTTATTAAATGCTTCACAACTATTAGTAGTGCTGGATCAATAGAGTAGGTCTGCTGAAGAATTCAGTAGTTGTGAATGTTGTTACCTGTGAACTTTGAGATCTAGCTTGTTTTCTTTTTCAGATCTTACCTCACCAGGTATATTTTCATAGGCAAACATGAGTCTACTTTAGCACCAAACTATTTTTCCCCTAAAGTTATGTTGTAGTGAAAGTTTTGTTTTCTTTTTTATGGGAAAAGCAGTCAACCAACCCTTCATACTGTGGGAGTATTTTTCACACAACCTTGCAGTTCTTGAGTAAAAAAGAAAGAAAAAGAAAATCAGCATTTACTATGGGAAATAAGGAGCTGGAAATTGCTAACAGTCTAGGTGATTTTAGCAAATTTTTTTTTTAGTTTATTTTTTATTTATTTATTTTTATTTCTTTTCTTTCAGAACCTTTGTTTGTTTATTCACTCATTTTTTATGGCTGGCTCAGCCCACCCCGAGGGCAGGGCTGGCACAGCATGTGGTGCCGTCTCTGAAGCCGCCCAAGCTCCCAAGCAGGGGCTTTAGACCACTGAGCCATCCCTCCAGGCCCCGATTTTAGCAAATTAAGAGAAAGATTAGGCATCACTGACACCTACTGAAGCGTAAACATCCTCAAACTTTCCATTGGTGTGCATGAAATTTTGGCCTGTGTATTTTTTCATAGTCTTTTTCTCATGAGAGTGGGGTCCTGACTGAAAGATTTCCTTCTCTGAATACCCAAAGCTGACATTCTTCATTCAGGTCAGTGTCCCAAGCCAAACTGGGCAACCTCCAAGTTTCAAATGTAGAAGGATCTGGTATGTCATGCTGCCCCCTACTGGTGACCAAAGACGGCTAGGTTGGAGGCTTGAGGCTCCAATCCAATCCAATCTTTGCTTTGTTTCGTTCTGTTTTCTTTCTTTCTTTCTTTCTTTCTTTCTTTCTTTCTTTCTTTCTTTCTTTCTTTCTTTCTTTCTTTCTTTCTTTCTCTCTCTCTCTCTCTCTCTCTCTCTCTCTCTCTCTCTCTCTCTCTCTCCTTCTTTTTGGTTAATTAATGGGAAACTGAGATGTGTTTCTGAAGAGACCTTTCCAGAAAATAGACTTTTAAACTAGATAAATATCTAGATAAATATTATATGGTGATTTTTGTTACTTTAAAATTGGTGATTCAGGGTTTGCTTGCTTTTTTAAATTTATACTGTACATGAAAGGCCAGGCCTCAAACACTGAGCTCCATCTCCAGCCTCACTTGAATTTTTAAATGTTTATTTTGACTTGTTTTGTTTCGTGAATTTATAAGCAATATCTTGAATTCTTCTCATGCTCTTCTCCTAAAATTAACACTACATTACTGGAAGGATGAATCAAAAATTTCTATCAGAATTGTGAAACTGTTTTCTTTTTTCTTTTTTTTACACATAAGCCAAAGGATTGATTTCTTGTGGGCTTGAACATAGTTCTTTCTCTAAATTGAAAACATGTATACTCATGCATGTTTCCTAGGAATAGATATACACTTTTTTTTTTCTATTTCCAGGACCTGTTAATATACTTGGGATGCTACACCACAATATTACAAGTGTTGATGGCTTCACCAACAGAAATTTAATTTCTCTATTTTAGTGGATAGAATAAGGTCCTGCACATTGGTTTCTACAGAGGTATTCCTGACTCACTGGCGCCTGCCACAGCAGAGAGGGAGAACTCTAATTCCTCTTCCATTTATAAAGGTATTACCACATTGGATCTGGGGCACACTTTGATGATCTCACTTAACTTCTGTCGCCTTCTCAGGACCCTTCTCTAAATGTAGCTCTGTCAGGGGCCAGAGCTTCCACACATTAATTTTGAGCAGAACCAATAGTCTATCTACAACAGATGCAGTAGCAAGTGGATTTTACAGAACTAAAGATTTTCAATAACCAATTCAATTGATTTATTAATCTTGTATCATTGGCTATCAATGAATGGAGTTGGGATTGATATTTCAGTGATAAGGCATGGTCCACACTGTGGTGATCTGTGGTGATTCAAGACAACAGAGGAGAGAACGGACTCAAAGCCAAGACTAAAGCAAGAAAACAACAAAACTAGAATGCGAAGCACTAAATCATAATACTTCCTTTAATTATAAAAGAAGCCTGCAATTTCTTTGGCATAGCCAGAGAAATCTTCTGAAAAGAAATTTCATTTAGCCGTCCACTTAAGGATGGCTAAGGTTTTATTAACCTCAGAAAGTAAGGGGAAGAATATTTTGCCACCAGAAAGGCACTGGTTTAGGGATGAATATAAAATATGCATTACACTAAGAAGCCTAGCCCGGCTGTCAGAGAGAGCATATAAGGGCTTTGTACAATCCAATGCTATTGTTTAATATTCCCCACGTGTCCATAGATTGCTGGTTCAGAATATATACACATGGTCTTTGTTCTTTATAGGTTTGCAATCAAACCTATAACCTATATTTAGGGGGGATGATGGTTGTATTTGCTTATACTACTGCTATAGCCATGGAGCAATATCCTGAAACATGAGGATCAAATGTTATTATTTGGTTTTCTTTATTTTTAGGAGCTCTTTCTGAGTTTGTGATGTTGTATTGATGAGTGAAGTATGAACGTATTGAAATTATAGTTGATTATTATGGAATGGGAGAGTGGGTGATTTATGATGCAGAAGGAGGCAGTGTGGGGTTTTTTAGTGAAGATCCTGCAGGAGTGGCTGCTATTTATAGCTATAATTACTGATCAATGTTTGTGGCTGTTTGGTCTCTATTTACTTGTATTTTTGTTGTTCTGGAGATTACTCGTGCTAATTAAATTAGTAAAATAGTGATGAGAGTTATGGATACGAGAAATGAAAGGAAGTAGAATTTTAGTAAGCCTATTTGGGTTGAGGTTAGTATAGATGCCTTTGTTTGTAAGAGTGAAATATATTTGGGTGCTATTTTTTCTAGTCAAATAGAGTCTAGTATTGAGGATGCTAGATTTTGGCTTGTAAATAAATTAGTGTGAGGAAAAGTTCGGTGAACTAGTACAGGGAAATATCCTAATATGTTAGAGAAGTTGGAGAGTTTAGATGAGTAGTTAGCTTTTAGAGATTTGGTTATTGTACTAAGTTCTAAGGCAATAGTAAACCCTAGGATTGTTAAGAATAATGCTGTAATTTTTACATTTAGGGGTATTGTTATTTGGGGGATATTTGTAATAGGGATGTTGTTGGATATTAGGAACCCAGCAATGATGCTGCCGATTGCTAGTCGTTTGATTGGGTTGGTTATTGTGGGGTTGTTTTCATTTATATTGCATGAGGGGGGAAATCGGGGGTTGTTGAGGAGAGCAAAGAAGATAATTTGTGTGCTATAAACAGCTGTTATGGAGGTAGCAATTAGAGTGATTATTAGGGCTCAGGCGTTTGTACACGACGTGTTTGTGGACTCGATGATTAAGTCTTTAGAATAAAACCCTGTTAAGAAGGGAGTTCCGGTGAGGGCTAGGCTTCCAATTATTAAAGAAGAAGTTGTGATGGGTAGGATTTTGTGTAGTCCTCCTATTTTTCGAATGTCTTGTTTGTCATTTAGGTTATGAATGATTGAGCCTGAGCATAGGAAAAGTATTGCTTTGAAGAATGCGTGGGTGCAGATATGTAGGAATGCTAGGTGTGGTTGGTTAATGCCGATGGTTACTATTATTAGACCTAGTTGACTTGAAGTAGAGAATGCAATGATTTTTTTAATGTCTTTTTGGGTGAGGGCACAGATAGCTATGAATAGAGTGGTTAGGGCTCCTATACATAGGTATATAGTTTGAATTGTTTGATTATTTTGGATTATAGGGTAGAATCGGATTAGTAAGAAAATTCCTGCTACTACTATTGTACTTGAATGAAGTAATGCTGATACTGGAGTGGGGCCTTCTATAACTGATGGGAGTCAAGGGTGAAGGCCGAATTGGGCAGATTTTCCAGTTGTGGCTAGTTATAAACGCTCAAGTCTGACAGCTCAGTGCTTTCAAAATTTGCTTAAATCACCTGAAAGTTCCCCACCAGGCTCCCGCTCCCGACTAACGTGGTGGTTTATGTGTGCTGGGCCAACACACGTCACAAGGAGCCACTGATGTTCAGCTGAAGACAAAAACAAAATAAAACCGAACTCTGCCTCCTTTTGTTTCTTTATTTGGTTGACTTCCTAGTGGATCACTATTAATTTCAGCACAGGCATTGGAACCACTGACTCTTCCAGACAGTATGGGGTTGGAAATGCTAATTGTTTTGAAAACTTTGGTACCTGAGACTTTCTGTGGCTTCTCTATAGGTTCCACTCAGTAGTGCAGTTATTGTTTCCTCAAAGCTGGGGCAAAGGGACCTGGAAAGACAATTTCAGAGCACTGGTTTGTGAATGTTAATGACTCCAACAGCACTGCCTGCCAGCGATGCCTGTAGGCAGAGCCTATTCCTCCCTGGACACTGGAATCTTCTTATTCCATCTCCGGTCATCAGATGTCCTTGTCTGAGGCGCAATAACAGAAAATGTTACCACTCTAAAAATAGCTCTGCTCTTTGAACTGGATTCTCTACCACCACCAGACAAGAGGTTGTTATTTTTTGAGCCATTATGATGCAAATCATATCTTTTACAGTGCCTAGACTGCAGGAAATTTGTATGGTTGCTGAAATTCTTCTTTGACTTTGCCCTTTATTTTGAGATCATTTGTCTCCCTGGTGGACCCTCTCCTGGGTGCAGCCACTTCACAGAACTTCCCTTGGGCTCTCACCCCTGGACTCTCTCATTCATCAAAGAAAATTAGTATTTGTTATCAACTCACTAAAACCTGGTATGAATTTAAGGTGTGGTATTGTTTTTCTTCAGGGGATTCATGTTTTGGATATATCTATAATTCTGTACTAAATGCCCTTGTTTCTTGGAAAGAGACTTTAGACATGATCATAGCAAACAAGTATTTTTGAAGTCAAGGAGACTTTGTACTGCTACTGAAATTGCGGGGAAGAACTGGCTCTCGGATTTATGAGGAAGTTTGTTACTCATATTGTAAAACTATCTCAAAATCAGGGATTTTGGTAAAGTGTAAGGAAAGAATTATACTCATGGGATATTCTACTAAATACTCTGGAGGAGAAGAAAGGCCCGGAATATAGCTCAGTGTGAAGGCCTCGGATTTGATCCCCAGTGCTGTTTTATAAAGATAGCATTAAGTGTTGTATGTAAATTTTTCTAGCATAGTACAGGAAAACTATTTAGGTAACTAAAAATTGATGTGAGGCTGGGTATGGTGATACACACCTATAATTCCAGCACTTGGGAGGCCGAGGCAGGAGTATCACTGTGAGTTCAAGGCCAGCCAGAGCTACATAGTGAGATCTTGTCTCAAAAGCAAAACAAAACAGAACACCTCTCCAGTCAACCAAATAAGTTGATACAAGGAGAGCGTGGTCATGATCACTGTGGCGAGTAGGGGACAGTAAACTGGATGGTTTGATCAGCACCTGGCCGCAAAGGCTGTTTTCACAATTTTGGGGTCTTGGTGTAGTCTGAGATTAGACAGTTGAGACATAAAACAGAGAGAAGTTGCTACAAGATCAAAGTAGACTGGAATGAAGGGAACTTGGAAAATTGCTATGAGAAAGTCAAGAATAAGAGTTCCTAGCTCAGTGGAAGGTGTCTGATCACACAGAGGAGAGGGAGGAGTAAGGGGAGAACTTGAGGATATAGCATGAATCAAGATGCATTACAGCCAGGTACCCACTCCCCATGGTGAATATATCACTGTATATCGCAGACACACTTACAAAATTAAAAAAAAATAAAAAGAATTTCATTAGGATTGAATCATATCTGGACATTTTGTTATAGAGCAACTCTTGTACTTGTGAGCCCTGATTCTTTTGCATGAACTATAAGAACTCTTATTACACTTTAAACCATAAAATAAAAATAAAGGGAAATTTCACTACTATTAAGCAAGGAAGCAATAGAAATTTAAAAATCTTAAGCATGTATATGGAAAGTGGGTTATAGCTCTTTGTCTACTACAAAAAAGTATTTTGTCATCTACTAACAAAGTTGAATATTTTCCAAACACTTTAAAAGTTGACTTTGGCTAATTCTGTTTTTGTTCTTGGTTGAATATATTACTTTACCTTCAGGTCACACACTTTGCTTAACGGCTTAGTCTCGAACCTATGCTGTGTGTGCCAAGATTCTTGGAGGGGGGCCGAGGACAGATGAGAACAGTGATGAATATTGTGTCCCTTGAAGTGATGAAACTGCATGGAAAAGCAATGTGTGCAGGCATGTGAAGGGCTGCGAGGAGACAGAGGACGTGCTGAAGGCAGGCCCAGTGACCCCTGATCTCAAGCTTCTCACCAGGTTCGCCAAAATGGTGTGGGCTTAGCTCATTTGGCTGTGCCCCCATGACCGGTGTTGGAGAACTATCTCTGCATCTTTGGCAGGTGGGCTGACTGGAGGAAAGCTCCAAGATGCCCCCTAGCCTTTACACCACTTACCCACCGGATCAGGGGTTAACAACCACAAGGCAATTTCAGGGCTGACTTCAAGGAGGTAAACCAGAGAAGCCCCTTCAAGGCCTCAGTTAGGGGCCCACCTTAACTCAGCCTGCATTCACAGTGGCTCCTCTGAGGGCATTTCCACTTCAGGAAGAGCGAACTTTACGTTATGTAGAGGAAGCTTTTGTCCTGCATTGTACCCTCATTCTGAGATTGGATGGCACTCCTCAGCCTTTGTAAGGAGATTCTAAGTGGGTTACTTTGCTACAGTCTTTGATTAATGCACAAGCCCATCCATTCCATTCATGACTACGATAGTGACTTTCTCAAGGGCTCTCCACCAGACAAGTAAACAGATGGCCGGGAAACATCCACGTGCTGTTTATCGTTCAGTAGAGGCTGGTTAATCTGTTCCTTCTGGAAATCTCATGTGCATGAGCGTGGCCACCATGCAAATTTATGTAAAATTTCAAGATCTCCAGTTTCAACTATCAAATGCATATGCTAATAAGTGGCAATCAATCTAACAGACAGTCATTTACACAGCGGAGAGACAATGTAGAATCTTAGCATGAGCATACTGTTGATTTATCACCTTAGTGACTCTGGGTTTTCCAACTAACTACTAGAGACAGTTATAGCCTCCTTTAATCTGTAAAATGGGAATTTAAACCTTCAAGCCAGCATGGTACTTTTGGAAGGATCTGAGGAAATGATGTAAGTGGGAGATTTTACAAACTGTAGAGCATGATCAGATGTGAAGCATTACGATGGCCAATAAGTGCCACGAGGATCATCTACAATGGTCCTCTTGATGTTCTGAAAGGCATAAAATGGGTTAAGCATGTGGCCCTTGTCCTGAAAGTTTATATTTTGGGGACTAATCTAAAATTTAGAAAATTGAGAGCAATGCAAGATGGGACTAACCCAGGGCAAACAACAGCTGTAAAATAAATACCCTTAGCGGGAACGAGACGAGGAGGAGGCTCCATGGAGATTAATCGTGTTAAGGAAGAGATGTACACTGGTTTTACCTTGAAAAAGGGAAATGGGAGAGTTAAGAGGATGGATATTAAAAGAAGCTAAAAATAATTCAATTCTTAAATATACTTTTTCCTAAAATGACTTTATTTATACCGTGGTCACTGTCAAACTCTTTGACTTTCAGGTTAAATCCCTTTGTATTTCCTAGAAGCTCTCTCTGACCTCCTGGATACTTACTCCCTCCAGGGCTTGGTGGGTCTAGCCTGAAACACCACACATTTGTATTACTGAGATTATCTTACTGGACCAAAGCAGTAGCATGAATGTCATAGTTAAAGTGAGGCTGGCCTGTGCTCTAGACTTAGCTTTGCTGCTACCTGGCACTATGACTTTGAGCACATCATTTCCACTTCCTGAATATGAGTTCATCAGTGAGTCAGCTGCAAATCCTAACAACCACAGGCCATTTTTATCAGCATCAAAGAAGCAATAATGTTCAAATAAGTTTTTCATAGAGAACATTTCAGATGATGTGCAGCTCTTACCATGTTCTGTAGCTACTAATACCTAGGCCCAGGTACCTACCTAGATATATGAAAAATACATGAACCAACAGATTCATTAAGATAGAGAAGGCATTTTAGGAGACAGCGCAACAAAGATGCAGGACAGAAAATAGAGGTAATTGTGTGAGGGAATAGTAGGTGGGCAGGAATAGGAAGAGAGGTAAAGAGCTGATGACTCTGATCTAATGAGAGGAGGGATTTGCAGAGGGGATTAAATTATGACAGCTGGTCTACCAGGGTATAGGTAGGGGAGGACGCTGGACAAGAGTTTGAATGTGATGTAAGGGATAGTGAGGAATCATAGTTTTTGAAAGAGGACTGATACAATAAAGAGATGAGAGCCTTAGCTCTTTTGCAGCTGAAAGGCAAATTATTTCATAAAAAATAGAAAAGTCCTATAAACTTTAACGACTTAAGAGGAAGAGGCCAGTATTATCCTGTTGATTCCAAGTTTATAGAGAAGAAGGAACGTTAGTTGCTACACTAGGCAGGGCTTGGCAGTGAGGAACTCTTGCAGCCCGTGAGCCACCTTCATTCTGGGGAAATTGAACAGTGTGTTACAGATAATGATTAATGGCGGCAGGAAAGCCATAAATCCCCAAGGAAGGGAGAAACCGCTCTGCGCAGCATCTGTCACCCTCATTCTGTGCATGGAGCTTCCATGAGAGCCACTAGGAGTTCAGCAGAAACGGGTAAGGAAAGCATATGGCACTAGCTCAGAACTAAATTAATAACAGTATGAAAACACAGTTAAATAGTGATAATCTCCCTTGTTAGCCAGCTTTTTTTCTTTTTCAGACAACCTCGCGGCACATAGTTCAGCATCAAAAAGACGCCCGCTGATGGGAAGAGCTGACACGTGAGGAGACACGCTGTGGCACAGTGTTTGAAGCCAACTGAAGAGGCAGTGATTTGGGGCTTCCTTGCTCAGGATGCCGTGCAGTCATTTGGAGATCAAAAAGGAGACCAAACCCGACTCTGCCCGAGGCACTCCATCTGGCTTTGCCCCACACTGTTGCCATGGCCACCCATCTCCTAGCAACAATGAACAGCATTTATGTCTCTAAAGTGACAAAGCATTAGGAGTAAAAATTAGAAGGCTAATCACAATGGGCTAATAACCCAAGAGGATGTCACATGTTAGAAGGTCACCGTCAAGATCTGTACAGATCCTCGGTTTTGTGGTCTATCTTTTCACGAGGAATGTTGTTAAGAAAATGCCTTGGCTCAAACCAAGGCAGGCTGGCAGGCTGTTTTCAGACAGAAAGACCACCAATATCGTTACGTGGGTAGCAAAAAAAGTTGAACTTCATATTTGAGGTCATGTGGAAAACACAATTTTCATTTTTAATAATCTGATTGCAATCCTCCAGGAGTCTAGGGAGGATTGCATGGTGGTGGAAAATCCCAGCCTTGCATCAGGGGAAGGAATATTCCATCGTCCACCCCAGTTTCAATCCATTAACAGCCTTTGCAACGAGCACTGAGTCTCCATAGAGGTCACTAATCTGAAGCTGAAATAAAGATAAATGAAAAGGCTTTGTGCGTCATGCTTGTCCTTGAGGCAAAGTTAAAAGCAGATGATGTGACACTTCTTAGAGGATCTCTTGCTGTTCGTTTCTAAATATTTTCACCATATTTTAAATTAGCTTTATTTAAATACTCTGCCAAGAGAAATCCATGCAGATGCTTGCTTCATATTTTAAATGTCAACCCTGAATCCTAATAAACCTTGCCTTTATACTGACCCATATGCGTCAAATGAAAGGCAGAGGAGTTTAGACTTCCACAGAGACATTAGTAATGAAGAAATCAATGACAGCTTTTATTGCAAAGTGCTGTCTTGTGTATTACTTACTACTTACATCAGCTATAGCTCATGACCTATGTGGCTCTTTGGAAATAAGACTGTGTATGTCATGGTTTGAATACTGCTTATGGGATGTTTGCATCAGAACCCGTTCATTTGATAAATGTCAAAGAAAGACACACATAGTAGGAAATAGATACAGGAACTGTACAGGGATTTCATTGGAGGGGAAGGAGGGCACTCAAGCCATGTTGTCTCCAAAATGAAATAAATAATCCCCACGCTTAGGCAGGCCATTATAATGTGTTTACACATTACACACAGAGTTGGATTTAGCCATGCTAACTGCCTTGTGAAAGGAAAAATCTCCTGAAATTAAATAATCAAAGAGGATATGTAGTGCTGATTTTGTGAAATAAACAGTGATCGAGGAAAGAGGAAGAACCAGCAGGACTCAGCGTGAGGCAAATTAATTCATGTTGGAGATTTACTCTCCTGAAGAAATTAAATCGCCCACTTCCTAATCAGTACAGTTCTCAGAATGTTGTTTCTTTCTCTTTCATTCTAAATTTGTTTCATATTAGAGACCCTTAATTTTTCACCCCATTATTTTTAAAATTACAGTTTGAACATGCAGTTCTTTGTGTGGTTCGGTGAAGTTGTGCACTCAGTTTATTTGTCACTTATTTGTTTTGGGAAATAAACTTCTTTTCCAATCACCTCATTTGTCTACTTTATTTGCCTCTGCTCTGGAGGACGATATAAGGAAGCTCTGTTGCTGTTTCTCTTCTGCATTACACTAATTCAAGGCCCAAGAGATAAGCATGTTTTCATTATACTAGTTTTGAATGAGTGAAGGAGAGCTATATCTTTGTGTCCATTCATGGTGTATAGCTACTCACAATAAATACAGATATGAGGTTCTTTTCTTATTCTTCTCACACTGTAGCAAAAGAGAGAAAAAGGCACAAACTGTTGTTCTGCCAGTTATTTCTGCACACAGAGAAAGATGTCAACACACATTAAAACTGAAACCACATTTCAGGAGACATGCGGAACTTCGCAAATGCCATGGCTGCTTGGAGAGCTTTGAGCTAGAGGGGTTATCATATGTTTTTCAATCTGTTTCTTACTTTTCTTGTGTCTTAAAATAAACCATGTAATTCTAGTTCTTGGCCTTAGCTTGTGAGTTATGCCATCAATCGGCTGTGATTCCTTTGCTAAAATATTCCTGAGATGAATGTCTTTTCCTTCCTGGAGTTAGAGTATGATGTCACTTTTGCCTTGTGGAAGTCGTTGTGCCTTTTGGAAGGTTGGCAGCTACATGGTCCAAGTACCGGATGATAATCAGAATTTGTAAGGTTTTACCTGACTCTTTGCTCCCTTACAGGAAGTGTTGTCTTCTGGGAAATTTTTCCATAAGCATGACTTCATCGTCATGCTTTATTGTCAAACGGGGAGACTAGATTTTCCAAAGTAGCGTACTGGAACATGGCCCCGACTGAGAACTGAAAGCAAAATGATCCTTTGTTTTATAAACAATCGGGTTGTACTGAAGGCAATCTTTAAAGTGATTGGCAGGTCACCATCCCCTTCTGTCTGATGTGGATTTGATTGGCTTGTTGAAAGGAGCATTTTAGCATTAATTATACCTTTTTGTATCCGTCAGAAGTCAAAACAGATCCATAAATAGGTAAACAGCTGAGCTGTGACCAAATATACAAATTACTAAAGAGCAAGCGACCTTTTCTGGCTTTTATGGGAATTTAGCTCATTGCTATGGTTGTGGTGTGAAGATGTCTTAATGCTATAAATGATGATTCTCCTTCATAGAATGGCTGGTGAGAGTCATCCCTGGAGAAGAGAACAGAACACTGATGGCATGAAAATTCTAAAACAGAACTTGTCAGGCCATTGTTATGTAGGATGTCAGGCCCTTCTCAAAATAATCCCACATGGAAAGAAAGACTGAACTAATACAAGATAGAATGATGATTTCAGAATTGGAGATAGAACCTTTCTAAGGTTGAGTGCAAGGCTGTGAAGATAGCTACATCTGACATCTGAAACACATGTCCCGTAACGAAACTATTTCAGATATTGGCTACAACAAAACATGAAAGGAAGAATGGGTCTATTCTCAGCTCAATTTCCAAGTTGTTGCTCCCTTCCAAGTTAGAAGCTATGTTATAAATTCCCAAACTTTAGTGTCTAATGATAGAATAGAAATTTATTTCTCTTCATCACTGTAGTCCAATGTATGTGCTTTGAATAACCAAAGCCTTTACGTTAGAAAGTTCAGAGAAGCAGAGAGCTTCTATCTCCTGACTGTGCTATCAGGAGGATCCTTAGGAGTCTTTGATTTTGTTAGTGCAAGACAAGCAAAGATCATAGGCAATGGGTGCCTCCTTCTGATATCCTTCAGCCCAGCATCAATTCCTTGCTGTGCCAAGAGAGGCTTAACGTGCTTACCCACTTGGCGAATGTACTTCCGGATGGCTGAGCAGACAGAAAAGAATCTTGGGTGCATTAATTCTAGAACATGGAACAGTTGTCTTTCTAGAAGAGGCAAGAAAGATGACAGTAAGATTAGAATATGGCCACATAATACGTACCTTGGAGAAACAGCCTTCAAGTCACAGATGGGAAAGTGTTCTTTATTGTAAGTGTACAAGGGAGAAGAGCGATATGTGCATGCTCATTATGTAGGCAGAGGGAATAAGTTATCCTTGAATAAAACAAAATGAGTCAGATTCTAGGAAAGCCTAAAGAGTCCATAGGAATTTATAGCAGTGCCAATAAAAAATTTACAAAGCTGACTAGCGGGTTTCCAGAAAGGATGGTTTGGGGGTCAGATGTAAAAGGGATGACTAAGTTTATAGGACGGAGAGTAGTGATCTCTTGTAAAGTAATGAAAATTGCAATGATATGTAGTTGGAAATGACGTCTGAGTTGGGACACTTAATGCAATTTCCCTTGTATTTCCACTAAATGTCGTTAGAAACCAAGAAGAAGATAGTATTGAAAGAAGCTAAGAGTGTCAGAAAATTTGAGGGCAAAATCTGGGATATCTGTCTCTCTGTCTGTCTGTCTGTCTGTCTGTCTGTCTGTCTGTCTGTCTGTCTGCCTGCCTGCCTGTCTGTCTTTCAATCTGTCCGTCCATCCATCCATCCATGGATCTATCTAAATTAGATCTGTAAAGAGGAAAAATAGCTAGTCACATGCCTAACTCGGCCTCCACTCACCAGAACCTTGTTGGGATTCCTCCCTATACTGCTTCTAAGGATTGTCTCTGTCCTGTCTTTCCAGCCAGAAAGGAACTGAGGCCCTAGACATGCACATCAGGTTGCTCTTGTTAAAGACAAGTGCAGCACAGAGAGAATGAACTTTGGCAGCAATGTATGTTGGATGTAGGTGTTTGCTTCAAAAAAATACCCTTTATTAATCTGAGCACTAGGTAAGGGAGTGACAAAGTTCCACATTGGTGCAAGGCAACTGTGTTACAGCAGTATCCGTGAGGTTTCTGTCTATTTTTGCTAGATTTTGAGTTTTGAGACCAAAAGCAACCATGTTTAAGTTTGAAGAACTTTTAGAATTTCAGTGTTGCACATGAGCTTGCTGAACCACGTGCTAAGATAAGGATACTCAGAACCTGCCTTGCAAAAGGAGCCACAGTCCAACCGTACCCCACAGGCCAGGAGTAATGGCCTCGGCAGCTCGATTTACTCAGTGTCAGACCCTGATTTTGTGCAGCCTGACATTAAACTTGCTGAGATCACCTGAGAGGAAAAACACTGTCAAATATTAAATGGAGAGTTAAGCCTAAAAATGAGTATTTATTTAGAATGATTAAAACATGATAGCAAAATAGAAATGTATCAGTGGGTGAATATCACAAATACCTTTTTCTTTTACTTTCTTTCTTTTTTTTTCTTTTTATGTTCACCAAAGTATTTCTTTCCCAAACATGTCAATTTTGGTATGCTCAGTAATGCTGGAAAATGAAGCAACCTGAAGCTAAGAAATACACAGTAGAAATGCAAATGTATTTTAGACTGGTTGCTGCGCTGTAACAGGCCATGTAATTACACAAGCAAATTACCTTTACATAACACACCTTGACTAATACATAGGGACTTGGTCATAGAAGCACTCATATTTTCAGGCTACTTCAGGCTACTCCAGCATTTTGTGTACCCCCTTTTACCTGGGGTCTCTGGCCCTCAGCAAGGCAGTGCACGTGTGCAGAGTAGTGCCTCTGTTCCTAAACTTAACTCTTTCCATGATTCTGGTTGCAAACTGAATTGGAGATGAGAATTGAACCAGATTTTCCCATACAGTCAACATTGAGCTGAATCATTGAATTTGATTTGGCACTCATCCAATTTTTTTTTTTTTTTATTTTAGTTTGCATCCAGTTTGGCGTGTGAATGGAATCATCGACAGCATTAAATCCATGCACTCAGGTACCACTGCACTGAGGTTTGACCTACTACGCTGGGATGCACACAACATGTAACTTTACATGCATGTATGCTTGATTTGTTTGTAGTGCTGCTCCAGACTTGTGACTTAACAAACAAAATTTCTGACAATTCCCCCTTTTTTGCATTATTTCATAATATGAACATTTTCCATTGCATGTGTTATATTTGAAGTATATTTATGATATAAAGATAGTTTTGATTAATTATTGATGAGCATTGATTCTTCTTATTTTGGATTCTGTATGCCAATGAATAAAAACTTCTCATAGATTCTGTCTCTCAATATTAAAACTTCATTTCTCCTCTACTTTTATAAACCATGGTAAGACCTTCAGCCCTGAACCTTCTTGCAGACGGATTACCATTTTATCAGCCTTGCGCTGAGATAACTTGCAATGCGTGAGAAATATGTACATATAGAAATTTCTAGAAGCCATGTTATATCCATACTAAGTACATTTTCATTTTAAATTTCTCTTAGCTGGATCTCAAGATGCCCGTGGTTACTTGTGACACAAAGTAAATAGAAAAGTCTGATGGAGAGAAGAAAGCCACAGTGAAAAGAGACAATCATCTTGATTGCACTTAAAATAACTTATTTTCCAAATTTTCAATTATGGAGACACATATAAATGCCTCACTCTCACCATGCACCACCATAAAATTACCCACAAACATGAAGACTCTGAAGATTAGTCTGCACAAAACCTTCCTCTCTGAGGCAGTTAGGATGGAGTTTCAACATGATTGGCTTGGGATCTGCCTTGAGGAATGGTGAAGTACACTTCTAGGTGTGCCTGGCAGGGCCGTAGAGGCACGGCCTTGGGCTATGGTTGTTCGAGGACTTTAGAGCACTCTTCTCCTATGTACAAAACAGTTTGCATTGCTGCATGCTTCCCTCTCCATGTCTCTGCCTTTGAGCCAACCAATCATGGGACAGAAATTGGGAGCGGGTTAAGCCTCTTCTCCTTTAAGTTGCGAGTGTTGGATGTTGTGATCCCAGCAAAGAGAAAACTGACTGACATATTGCCTTCCCCTATGAGGAAGAGCTTGGACTGCTAGGCCCTCGACAGGAAGTAGCTCGCTTTTACTGATGTATGTGGAACGACCCACTCTTCTGAGGTCCCAAGAAATGTGAGTATTTGGAGACGAATGTTTCTTTTTACAGCACTTCAGAGCTAAAATCACTTAAACGGACTGATCCAAAGCTCAGTACCTGATGCTGTATAAGCTGTCCTTTATGACACAGCAGTAAAGTGGAAAGCAGGTAAGAACATTCAGAAAATGGACACTGAGAAGAGAACTCTGGTGTACAGCTCTGCTTTGTTGTTGTGTGTGACCTCAGGAGTCAGTTTCCTTATCTGTAGAATAAGAGAGTAGCGCTAACTTAATATTATTGTGAGGATTCAAAAAAGCACACTGATGCTAAATGTTTGCCATTGTCACAGGCACATGTTAGGCATTTAATAAGTATTAACTCAATATAAACAGAACCACTCTGTAGGTCCCAGCCCGGGGGTGCCCTGAGAAGTCGATTGAGACTGGGTGTGGTGGTGCAGGACTGTAATCTCAGCGCTTGCGAGGCTGAACATGGGAGAAACACTAGGAGGCCAATCTACGTAGTAGGGCTCTGTAGGTCCTGTGCCAAAAAAAAAAAAAAAAAAAAAAAAAAAAAAAAAAAAAGCAGAAGCAAAGAGTTCAGGAAAAGCTTTTTAAATATTACCACAAGTTTTATTTTTAACCAGTGTGACTTATGTTTCCAACATTTGATGAAAATAGTCTAAATGAAGGTGTAATTGTGGGTCATAATGTTAAAGTTTCTGTTATGCTTGGTAATATCCTCATCAAAGCCTACCATATACTGTTGACCCTGCCCTGTTGTCAGAAACTACGAACTGTGATAGAATGAGTGTGCTGGTAGGAAATTACGCTGCTGCTGCAGACGAGATGAGAATAGCTTGCTCCCCTAGGTTTGATCAAGTTGGAATTGCAAGTGTGTGTAATGTTCAGTTGCATTGCTGACCCTGCTTCCTTTGAACACTTGCTTTTGTCTCCATGTGAAGAAATACACCCGCTCCTAGCCTTTAGCCCCCCAACTGAGACCTGTATCAGCAAACACTGCTCAAGCAAAAATGGCTACAATGGAAGCAAAACTGCCTGTGCCAAATGTTTTACAAATTACAAAAGTAGAGCAAAAAATATACTCTCCTCTTCTAAATCAAACACGGGCAACCATTTCTACAAAATACAAAACCTCCTCCTCTTCCTTCTTCCAAAATCTTCTTAATACATGGACACTCTCTATGTCAAGGAGTTTAGCTTTTAATAAATTTTATTCTGCCTTTACTTTGTTGAGACTCAGTCTCATTGTGTTCTCCAGGCTGATCTTGAGCTGGTAGGTTAAAGATGTCTCCCTGTGCAGCCTCCGTAATAGGTGGGACTATAAGCATGTGATATCATACCCGGCTCAAGGATAATTTTAAAGAGGCTATCATCTATCTATAAAAATGGCAACATGAAGGGCCAGCCATATAACTCAACAGATTAAAGTGCTGCTTAGGCAAAGTTCAGGGACTGAGCTTGGATCTCCCGCACCATATGTTGTGGTGGTCACAGCCCCAGGACATGCTGAGCTAGCCACTGAGACTGGGAGCCGTGGTACGTGCCTATAATTCCAGGGGTTGGATGACTGAAAATGGGAGAATCACTGAGTCTGAGCTGTGCAGTGAGACCCTGTAGGCCCTGTACTAAACACATTTTTAAAAATGGCAACATGCCCCACTAACATTCTTTGTTTATCTGGAAAGCAGCATGCCAATAGATCTGTAGTGTTTGGTGTCAGCAGTTGATGGTATGTGAGTGAAGCTCACAGCTTAGGAGCTTATCTGTTAGTATGCTCTGTGACTTTTGCCTGTCTGTGACATCTACTGCCTCACGGAAAGGCCCATGCACACTTAGCCATTGCTTTGCCTGCCATCATTGTCCCCATTTTAGCTCATAGCATAACGGTCATGGTAGATGCAAATCTGAACTGTGAGGAAGGAACGCTAGGACTATTTTCTTCCTCATTCTTTCCCCCCAACTTTTTTTGTGTGTGTCTTAGCGAAGAGTCTACAGGGTGTTGAGAGTCTCCCTACTAGATCAGACTCCTAGTGGTCCATCTTTTGCAGCCTCCCAAGAGTTGGGATTACAGGTATGTGCCACCAAGCCCAGCCTCAATTGCCATCTCAGCATGCTGGGGGCAGGGCTGGCACGGCAGGCCAGGGGATCGATCCCCCAGCTCCTGCTCCTGCTTGCAGGTGCTTTAATCCACTGAGCTATTTGGCCTTCCCTTCTTTCAAAAATTTTTGTTAAAACTATTGTCAAAGAAGCTTGTCAGAATTTCTTGTTCCTACTATTATCTTATATGCTTTTATTGTAGTAGGATCACAGACATAGGTAGATTTCAAAAGATTTTATAGTTAATCTATATAGAGCTGCTCACAGATCAGGGAGTTGGTGGGAAAGACTATATCTTCCTCTCTAGACATCATACAACTGTCAAATTGATCAATAGAGACATTGAAAATAAGATTTCTGAAAGTCTTACATTTATTGAAAACTACTTCATAATATGATCCGATCACTAAAGGGACACTCAGCAAATAGGGTGGAGAGATGGAAAAATCAAAAACACCTGTAAAGTGCTAATTAAATAACAGAAACATCAAACTCAGTTGCATGTTGCACAATCATAAATTTAAGAAACTTCTAAGTGGTGAAGTGATTACTGAGGTTATTTTATGTAGTTATAAAACTAAACTTATTTTAAAATTAGTAATTTAGACATTACGGAACTGTGAATTGAGAGATTTAGAAAGAGTAGTTTTGAAACTTGTTCAACTTGCCTTTTTTTATTACAAATGGAGACACCACACATACCTAGAGGTAAGCAGCAATGCTTCAGCCATTAAGTATTTCAAGGACCCGCATGCACGTCTGTCTTAAACTATCTCTGCTCTATTCACTGCAGAATATTGAGGGAAATTCGCTGGCTTTGTTCAGTGGCAGGATCAACGGTGGAATGTTCTCTCTCAAGTTTGTAAAAGTGCAGCAGCAGAAAGAAGGATTCACCAGAGCCTTCGCTCTTTTCCTGGTGGTGTGTCCCGGTCATCTTGCTACGCTTCCAGCCTGTAGCGATGCCCTCGCAGACGTGGAGGAGGCCCAGGCGCCATCTTGGTTCACTCTTCACCTCTCTACCAGAATTCCCTCGTTCACTCTCCACCAGCTCTAAAGGATTTGAATGCCAAAAGGAGTCTAGGACAAGCATTTCATGGGCACAAGGGAAAAGAAATCAAATGCTTTGTTTTGGGCAGGGTTTTTTTTTTTTTTGTTAGGCAATTTTTCTCTCTTCTTTCCCACAAAATGCAGAGGGAGCAATTGTATTCTGGTTTGGGACCTTCCTCACATTTGTTGGAAAACATTAGATTATGTACACAGCTACTTTCTCTTAGTTCAATGAGAAGAACTTTTTTTGTACCAATAATGATTAGTAAAATTATCACGTCTCCACCTTGTGCTCTGTATCACTACTAGGAGGACAACAATATGCATTGTATCAACTACTGGACATACATCTCTAACGTGTTTCAAAACTGTCACATTGCTATTTCTTATTAAACGCAATAAAAAAAGAGAGGGAGACTTCAGCTCAGGGAAGCCTATGCTCCTGAGAAACAAGAGAGACCTTGAAGACCACTGGGAATCATGGAAACAGAAGATAACCCAGAGCGTTGTGGCTGTAGTCATAGCTGGAGGTGAAGAATTCACGTGCTTCATGTCTTCTGTGCACTGGTTTCTGGGGTGTTTATGACAGCAAGATTTGGGAACTGGGGATTCTAGGCACATGTATCTTCACTAGAGCCAGTAGAGGGCCAGCACACTGGTCTTTTCTTCCGTATCCCAGTTCCCCATTTCTTCTCGGCTGATAGCCACTTCCGTGACCCATGTTCTTAGAGTCTTTACAAAGCCATGAAAGCAAAGTGGTAGGTGAAAGTCTGGTGGAACTGAGAAGGCTGGTTCTTACCCAGCAATTTTTCTTCCAGTAGCTCATGGTCTACCAGTTTTAATTATTTTGGAATATACATGCCAAGTGTAAAGTGACAAATCTGAAAAGCTCCGGTGTCTGTAACTCTAGTGTGGGAGGAATTTGGGAAGGTTTCTCTCACTTCGCAAAGGCTGCTCAGCTCTGGGTAAAGCTTGCCTCCTGGGGAGGTGGCAAGCCGGGTTGCTGCCACCTGACAGAACGGAATCCCCTTGTTACTCAGGACCAAGGGGAGCATCTCTTTTGATCAGTTTTCTAAGCTCTGGATAAAGTGAGAAGGGCACAGGAGAATCAGTGCATTCCACGCTGGCTGCAAATAATGCGACTGAGAAATAATCTCATTACTTACCAGTGACTCAGTAATAAAAACACCTACAGCAAGTAGGAAAGAAATGCTTCCCTTTTTCCCCCTCTGCTTATTTGGTAGCGACCTGCAGAGGTGTACTTATGTTTGTAGCTCAGAAAGTATTGTGGTCTTATTCTTTGGCTTTATCAGAAAATTATTAGTCTTTCAGGATATCTAGGCTATATTGAAACTCCTTTCTCTCTCTTTAAAACCATTTCTAAAAATGTAATCCTGAGAATTAGTTGTTAAAATAAGAAGGGCTATTTAGAATATTATGTACATTTTGCAGTTTGTCTCAAATGATAGTTCATTGTTTCTAGCAGCATATTAGGGCAGGAAGGTCTCAATATCTGTCACCTTTTTGATTGCTAGGGTTGATTCAATCAATTTTTTTAGGTTAGGCAAGTTTTCCTAAATTTAAGTAGTTTAGACTACTTTGATTGTAAATATCATAATCAATGACAGTGAAGTTAATTTTCCCTATATGATGCCTCTTGGAAGGCATACTTTATTATATCATGAACAATGGAATGCCCAGTTATGGAAATTCTCTTTGTTGATTTCTAAATTAGTCAAACCTCTTCTCTACATTGTTTTGGTAAGATTGAGTGGTGTGGCCTGATTAGTTTTGTATCAACTTGAAAAGGCCTATTGGTCCGTTCCATGCAGTTATCGGCTCCTAGGCGGGGCACCTTGCCAGCCTCAGGGGCCTCTTTAAACTTGAGTACAGTGGGTCCTTGCTGGTCCGAGGCACAAAGGGCACTCTCATCACTGATGGTAGACTAATACTAATGGCTGGTGTGGCAGAAGTGACATGGGTATTTACAGAGTCTGAACTTCAGAAAGGATGGCCTTAGAGAAGAACCAGCCAGAGAAGACTTTCAAGTTAGACTGACAGAAATTTCATGGATTGATTAATTCCATTATCAATTCATATGTTAACTAAACACTTTCATGTCTATATATTCCCCCTATGGTGAGGTATTATATATGAAAATTTACAAGATAGAGGCTACAATTAGATTGAGAATCCAGTTTTTCTGTAACACTTTTTCCAAGGTAAAAAATATATATATATATATATATATATATATATATATATATATATATATATATATATATATAACCTATCTTTAAAATATCCATGGATGTAAATCTGAAATTAAGCTTGAAGGGTTAATATTCCAGCTATGCTTTTACTCTCCCTTAGTCTTGCTTTTCTGTCTGTAAGAGCCATATGAGTGGTCATCAATCTCAGCTCCACATTCTCACTACCTGGAGTCAGCTGGAGATGGTTTCAGCAAGTGGCAGGAGCGCTGTTTAAAGATTATGACGATGAGGAAGCCTAAGGGAGAAAAACCAACTAAACGAGCTGGCACTTTGCGCTGTTCGAAAGACCCGGATGTCATTAGGAAAGCTTCCACTCCCAGCTCTGCCTGTTGGTAAGTAAGGCATGTACCTTGGGTACAGTGAGGTATTTGCTCTGAGGACAGGGGCATCGCTGCGTGCACCAACGCTTTCAGTGATGTGATGTGCTTCAGTAGGCTGAAACTGTAAAGGAAATCCTAACAGGGAGCTGAGCCCTCGGTGCTAGAATTAGAGGGTCACATTGTTTTGAAGGATGGATAAATTTTAAAAATGGAAGAACTACAGTGGTTCTGAACTTAAATGTGTGTGTCGCAGCGCCTTGCGGGGGCGTGAGCTTGCTTCTAGCCCCTGCTAAGCCTCCTCCCACCTGCATGAATGGGCTCTCCGTGTCTTCTTGGAGGAGGGCAGCCCTGGACGCGAATCTAAGTGTCGTCTGGATGTGCAAACCACAACTTTCAATGTGGCATTTCTGCTGGCTGTTTTTTAAGGGGCACAGAAATGCTAAGTAGCCAGGTAAATTACTGGGTTTATGTAATGTGCAGAGAAATATGCTAAGACTTTGGCAAGAACTTAGTGAAACTGCAATTGGCCTTTAGCCCTGGGTGTAAGCAAATTTAAAAGAGTGGGAAGGGGGCTCAACTCCAGTCAGCACAGGAGCCTGATAGTTGAGTGAAACTTCTAAACCAGGAATGCAGAGCAGTGAGGACTGTGGTAACTCACAGCACTCGAGTTCAAGTTGACAAAGTTTAATCTAAATATATCCAGTTGGATTTTCATTGATACTTAGGTAAAACGCAATAAAAAAGGAATACTAGAGAAATTAAAGTATCTAAAACATAATCCAATGTTTGATAATTGCAGTGGGTTATTACAGCAATTATAACTGGCAGTGTTGGAAGCTGTTGATTTAAGCCTTTTTACAGCTCAGTATTCTAATTTAGCTTTACGTTTTATGCCTTGTGGTTAGACATTTTTGCTGGGTATTTAAGAGCAAGTTTAAGCAAGACTATTAATGATTAGAAAATTATAATGTCTACACCCTGTGCTGTGTATAACTAATAGGAGGACAACGATATGCATTGTATCAAATATTGGAAATGTACTAATGTGTTTTGAAACTTTCACATTGTTATTTCTTATTAAAAGTAATAAAAATAATAAATAGTTCAAACAACCTAAAACAAGTTTAAAAATATCTAAAACACAGAAATAAGGTACTCTTTTTAATAATAATAAAAAACTTATGTATTTCTTTGGCACAGGGTCTTGCTACACAGCTCAGACTCATAGAGATCATCCTGTTTCAGCCTCCCTAGTGCTGCAGTTGCAGGTGTGGGCCACTATGCCTGGTTCTAGGGCCGGCACAGCATGTGGTACTGGGGATCAAATCCACATCCTTGCACTTGTCAGACAAGTACTTCGACCATGGAGCTATCTTCCCAGTCTAGTATTCTTTTTTTTTTTTTTATACTTGGGTCCTCCAGATGTGTGTTTACTTTGCCAAATTACTGTGCAAATTTCAAAAAGCTTATGTTTTGTTCTATAATTATATTGCTGTAGACCAACGACAGCCAAGGGACTGATATCAGTGTGTAACTAAAACATAAAAAGGTGTTAGGATATTACATTTTGGAATTTAAAACATTATGTACAGAGGAGATAAAATTGACTGTGGTCAAAATCTGATGTGAAACCTCCAGTGGTGACCTATAAATTAGGTAATGTCTAGGTCACTTTCAGTAACTTGCATTTCACAATCTTATCAGTTGTTTCCTGCACTGTATAAGCATAGTTTAAATCTCTTAATGTTGTTTCCCGTTTGGCTGGTGTACAGCCCTTTCGGCCACTCCAGACTAATCACTGTGGTTTGCTTGACTTCTCAGGTTAAGTTTTTTTGTCTTATAAAAATCTTACCATTGCAGAGCCAGGATTTTCTAACTTCCTGCTATTGACTTACTTAGGCATTGCTATATAAAAAAACTTTCTGTAGGAAAAAAACCGTGAATGAATGTTGTTCACTTGAGACACTCTTCGTGGCCAACAGAACTGTACCTTTCAATACCTTTTCCAGAAGATTTCAGGCCATTGTTCTGAACCCTATCTAGTAATGTCCCTAGGGGTGGACATGTAATTTTGCAACGTCCTGGTGGTTAGCTGATTTTCCAGAAATTGGTCTCAAACTTCTCTTCTTATTTTAACTAATGGCTTGAGATTTTTGTCTTGGAGGCTATAAGCAATCACTGAAGCACAGCGGTGAGAGAATTAGATTTACATATTTGGGAAAGATCATCCTGGAAGTGATGGAGCATAAGCCTTTTACAGACAGAGAGAAGACCCAGATAATGTACAAAAAAATTAAGTATTAAGATGCTCTGGCAACAGGCATACAGTGCAAGAGTAACTGAAAAGCACAGAAAAGAATCTATTTCTAAAAACCTACAGCCATTTATTAATAGTGCAATATTAATAGTGCAATTGTATTCACTATATTTTATTTGTGTATTTAAGTGAGAAAGTTTACTGGTGACACAGTAGTTTTAGGGCAAGGAAACATTAACAGCAGAAGTCCGACATCTGCTGTTGTTTTTCATTGACATATGCATACTTAAGGCATATCGTGCGACACTGCAATGTTTACGTATAATGTGTGATGACTGAGTCAGTGTAAGTGGCACCATTATCACCTCAGATATTTATCATATGTGCTGAGAATAACCCAAATCCTTTCTACTATCTTTTTTTAAAAAATTATTTATTTGATACAGGCTCTGGCTACTCATTTCAGAGTCATGCTGATCTTCCTTTCTCAGCCTCCTCAGCACTGCAATTAGAGGTATCCAGTACCACACCTGGTTTTAAGGCCAGCACAGTGTGTGCAGGGTTCTAGGGGCCTGCATGGCATGCAGTACCAGGAGATTAAATTCAGGTCCTTGTGTTTGCCAGGCAGGCGCTTAGACTGACGAGCTATCTCCCCAGCCCATTTACCTATTTTGAAATAGGTAAACACTTATTAAAGAATATTTTAATATGGTAGACCAATAACAGGCAAGGGACCAATATCAACTGAAGAATAAATGTTAACTGTGGTTATCCTCCTATAGTATAGAACATTAGCGGTTGCTCCTTTCCAACTGTGCTCTTGCACCTATTAATTACCCTTCATTAATCACATTCTTTTAATACCTTTCCAAGCTTTGATAATCACTCTTCTCTACTTCAGTGGGATCTAGTTTCAGTTTCCACATGTAAGCCAGAATGTATCATATTTGTGTTTCTATGCCTGACCTGTTTTGCCCAATACAAATACCCTTTACTTCCATGTATGCACTGTAAATGATTGACTTCCATGCTTTTTTAAGATAGCTGCACAAAATTCCATTGTGTACACGTAGCACTTTTTTTCTTCATTCACCCACTGATTGATCTATAGATTGATTCCATATCTTGACTGATGCAAATAGCACCGCTATCCACATGTGGGTGCAGGTGTCTCTGGCATACTGATTTTGGTTCCTTTGGGGATCCATTCAGTCTTGGGATTGCTGTATCATAGGTAGTTCCATCACTAGTTTTTTGAGGAATATTCATACATTTCTCCATCATGACGGTACCAAGAATTCACATTTTCACGGACAGTTTATGCGCTTGTGGGTGTTTCTTCTTCTGAGCATTTTTCCACCATATTTTTAAGAATCTTTTTGACAATATCACTCTAATTGCGTGACCTGATGCTGTAGTTTCGATTTGCATTTTCCTGGTGACTGTTGGTGCCGAGTGTTTCTTTCATATATTTGTTAACCATTTGTGTATCTTCTTTTGCGAAATGTCTATTTAGGTCATTCCCCTAGTTTTAGATTAAAAAAAAAATTTTGGTTGAGTTCTTTATGTATTTTGGATTCTAATTCCTTACCAGATAAATAGCTTACAAATATTTTATTGCAAAGTGTGGGATATCTCTTCACTCTGCTATTTCCTTTGCTGTCCAGAGGCTTTTAGTTTGAGGCAATCCATTTGTGCTTTGCTGCCTTACATTTGTGGTCATAGTGAAGCATATATTTTACCCATCAATACTCTGAAGCCATTCCCTTATAAACTGTTCTAGTATTTTCACAGTTTTAGGTCATGCACTGTCTAGTTTCTTCTCCATAGAGATATCCAGCTCTGGCAGCATCATTTATTAAAGAGGCTTTTCCCAGTGTATGTTCTTGAGGTCTTCATTGAAAATCATTTGGATGTAGGTGCATGGCTTCTCTGGGTTCTCTTCTTTTCATTTCATATGTGTCGGGTCTTCACTTCCAGAATCGTTCTATCTTACTTATTGTAGTCCCGTAGTATGTCTTGGAGATTGTTATTTTTGCTGAAGATTATCCTGTCTGTTTGAGGGCTTTTATGGGTCTATATGAATTTTAGAATTTTTTTTTCTATTTCTATGAGAACTGTTACAGGTATTTGATACAGATTGCAACAAACTGATAGATTGCTTTGGATTTTAAGTATTTTGTAAATTATTAATTAATTGATTAATTTGGTACATGGCCCTATTATGCAGTTAGAGCTCATAGTGATCCTCATGTCTCAGCCACCTCAGTGCAGGGATTATAGATGTATCCCACCAGATATGGTTATGGTACCAGGGAAAACTATTAATTTTTCTCATTCAGTTGCATGTGGTATCTTTCCATTTTTGTACTATCCCTTTCGATATTTTGTGTCAATATTTTATTGACGCTTTTGGTGAAAACATTCCTGGATTTTTTGAACTATTGCGATTGACATAGATTTTTCTGTTTCTTCCACAAAATATTCATTGTTAATCTATAAAAATACTACTGGTTATTATATGTTGATTTTGTGTTCTGTAGCTTTACTAAATTCATTTATCAGTTGAAACAGGTTTTTTTGGTGGAAGCTAAAGCATTGATCTAGTAGTTTCTCCATACAAATTCAAGTCATATACAAATTGGAACGTTTTAATTTTTTATTTGCTTATTTATTTTGAGATAGGATCTGGATCTGCAGTTTAGACTGACCTTGAACTTACTATGTAGGCCAGGCTGAACTCAAACTCATGAAGATCCCTTTGCCTCTGCTGAGCGCTGGGATTACAGGTGTGTCCCACCTCGGGTCCAGACATATATCCATTTCTGATATGCTTTTCAAGTTTTGGAGCCACTGTTGTTTGTCATCATTGCTAACATTCTGCTGTATTTCTGTGGTTTCAGTTGTACTGTCTCACTGTCCATGCATAATTTTATTTATTTGGGTCTTTTTTCCTTGGTTAGTAAAAGATTTGTCAATGTTAATCCTTTCAAAAAACCAGCTCTTCAGTGATCTTTTGGGCATTTTTTTGGTCTCACTTTTATTGATTTCTGCTTTAACTTTTGCTATTTACTTTCTCCTTCTAATTCTGCATTGAGATTATTCTTGTTTTTCAGCTCTTTGAGTTGACTGCTAAGATTTTATATATGAAATCATATTTATTTTGACTTAAGTACAAGTATAAACTTGCCTCTTAGAACTGCTTCCTCCATATCCAATAGATTTTGATATGTTGTTTTCATTTTCATGTGTTTCAAGAAATTTGAAAGATTCTCTTGCGTGTTTTCTTTTTTCACAAATGCACTGTTTGTTCAAGGGAACAATTAACTTCCTTACATTAGTGAATTTCTAAAGTTCCTGTTGTATAAATTTCTAATTTTATTAGATTGTGCTCAGATTTTTTTTGTGCTATGATTTCAATTATTTGGAACTTGTTAAGGCTTGTTTTATGACTCCACATGACATACACTGGAGAACGTTCCATGTGCTGATAAAGCTGTGTGTTCTGCAGGTATCGAATGAAATGTCCTGTGAATGTCAGGAAGGTCCATTTGGTCTATATTATAATTTCCACTTCTTTGCTGATTTTTTTTCCCCTGGATCCTCTAGGGAAAAGTGATGGATGAAGTCCCCAACTTTTATTTTATTAAAATCTATATGCCCTTTTAGGTCTCATAGAGTTGATTTTGTATGATTGGGTGCTCTAGGGTGCATATATATTTAGAATAATTATTTTGTTTTTTTGAACTGTTACCTTTATCAATATAATGTGATTCTCTTTTGTCATTTTATAGTTTCTGATTATTTTATCTGATAGAAATATAATTAGTTTTGCTTGCCTTTGTTTTATCTTTTTTATGGTATACCTTTATATCTCTTCAGTATATGTGGTTTTTTAAATGTACAGGGTCTCACGCACTGATTGGACTCACAGTAATCCTCTTATTTTCAGCCTCCCAAGCACTGGAATTACAGGTGCTCACCAGAAGGCCCAGTCTCTATATGATGATGAAGCAATATGTCTGCTATCAGCAACAGTTTATTGGGTCTTTTCTTTTTAAATCCATTCAGGCACCCTGTCTTTTAGTTGGAAAACCTGATTTCCTTGAATCCAAGTTTATTATTGGTAAGTGAAGACATACTCCTCTCATTTTATCAGTGTTTTAAAAATAATTTCCTGTTATTTTCAACTCTTAACCTTGGTTGTTTGATCCTTTTATATTAATTAAGCATGATTCTCTTATCTTTCTCTTTTATTTATCTGCTATATTTCGTGAATTTTTTACTTTTCCATGTTCTTGTGGTAATAATCCTTTTTTTCTTCTTCCAAAAATCGCTCCTGTAAGCATTTCTCAGAGGGCTACTTTACTGCAATGATTTCTGTTATGATTTTTGTATAGTTGTTCTCTAAAGCCTTGTGTAGACATGGGGTGACTTCTAGAGTTTGTGATTAATTCTTGATCCAATGTGGGGATTATGGGTGTGAGTGCTACCCCTGCCCTGGGGTGGGTAATCTGGCTTACAATGTAAGGAGTGGAGAGAGGCTTGCTAGAAACTGCAGCTTCTGCCTCTCCCTTTGCTCTTGGCTATTTTCAACCTCCACGAATGGCTGGCCTCTGCCATTTGCTACTCTACCTTAGAGTCAGCTGAGTATGGACTGAAACCTCCACTAACTATGAGCTTAATACACCTTTCTGTCCTTCATTTTGGCTGTCAGGTATTTTGCCCCAGCATTGAGAGAAAAGCCACTGAGACAGTTTCCTTCAGCTTTTCCTTATGTTGAAAAGTCTTTATGTCTTCTTCATATCTACCAGATAGTTTTACTTGGTTTGGTATCCTTCACTGACTGTTTTACTCTGAAGATTTTGAATAAAACATTCCATTCTCTCCTTGCCTGACAGGTTTCTTCTGCTAGCAGTCTAATGAAGATTCCCTTCCACGTGACAATGTATTTCTTTTTTAAAATTAATACATATTTGGGATAGGTGGTTCATTCAACATAAGGAGTTGGCACACGCACATAGGTGTCATGGTCACTTTTATTTCCCCTTTCCCTTCCTTCCCACCCCTTCCACGTCCCCAGATCTTCTCAGCGCAAGGTCTACCTCCCTGTTGTTTTATGCCCCTTCAGCCTGTAATACTAAGTGAAATAAATCAGATTCTAAAGGTTAGCTATGATGTGATTTTTCTTATGTGAGACTCCAACATACAAATAATTTAAAGAGCAAAATAAAAAATAATTGATGCATTTCTCTTGTTCTTAGAGCTCTCTCTGCCATATACTTTTTACAGTTTGATGATATGCCTTGAGGCCTATGTATTTTGTCAGATCTACTAGAAATCCTTTGAACCTAGTTAGCTGTGTCTTGCTGAGTCTTGGAAATTTTTCAGCAAGTATTTGCTTGATTAGGCTTTCTATTACTTTTATCTTGTCTTATCCTTCTGAAATATCCATAATGTGAAAGTTTGTTTGCTTAGGGTATCCCATAAGTCTAATAGGCTTTTCTTTTTACTTTTTAAAAATGAATTTAGGATAGGGTATATAGGGTCTACAGGGTCTCACTACATAGATCTGACTCATAGTGATTCTCCCATGAGCTGGGATTATAGGTGTGTGCCACCATGCCCAGGCTCAATCACAGGCTCAGAGCATCCTGCTGGTGGGACCAGCATGATATGCTGGGGATTGAGCCCTAGCCGCTGTGCTCTGCCAAAGCAGGCACTTTAGTCTGTTGAGCTATCAGCCTGGCCCTTCTTTTTTATTTTTTTTCTGATTAGGCTTTCTCAAAAGACTGAGACAGGAGGATCACTACCAGAGCTACGTAGCAAGACCCTGTACCAAATAAGTAAATAAATAAATGAATAAATGTTTAAACAAATTTAAACACTCATCTTTAAGTTCAGAAATTCTTCTGCATGAACTAGTATATGGTTGAGAGTTTCAACTATATTTTTACTTCATTTTTGAATTCCTTATCTCTGTGATTTCTATCTGGTTCTCCTTAATGGCATGTACATCTTTTTCAGAAGTTCTTTCATACCGTAAATTGCCTCATACACTGCTCAATTTCCTTAAGGTCATAATTCTGAGCTTTTCGATAGGCCACTCACTGAGTTTTTTTTTTTTAGGGCCTCTTGCTAGAGAGTCATCATGGTTCCATGGAAGTATCATATTATCTAACTTTCAGTGATTCTTGTGTCCCTGTATTTGTGTTTGTACCTTGGGCGAACCAGGTCTGTCTACCAAGTTTACAGCGTGACTTGTGTCTTGGTGATAGGTCTTAGAGTGTTGGTGGGGAGGCCATGCTGGCTTTGGCTCAGGGGCAGGCTGGGATAGTGTCTGTGCACCTCCTTCACCACCATCAGTGCTGGAGATGCCTGTGGAGTATCTCCTTGGCCTAGGCTGCAAGGATAGTGAGACTTTGCTGCAAGCTGGAGTTCAGCTTTATTAACTGGGACAGACTGGATGATGACTCTAAGTACAGTGTTCTGGCTGTAGTTGTAGGGCATCTCTTAGCTTCTGTGGGTTCCATAGGTGTGGGCATGTCCTGGCAGGCTATTTGGCATGGTAGCAGAGATGTGATATCTATGCGATTCCAGAATCCATGTGCCAGTGGGTGTGATGGTGAGTCCTGATGAGTGAATGCACTGTGCCTGATAACAGGGCAAAATGCCTGTCCGCATGTGAGGGCTGCACAGGGCTTGGACCACACCAGCAGGCCAAGACAGGGTGCAAGTCAGCATCTGAGGGCTGTGCAGTAACTTCCTGGTGCTTTCTGGAAGCCCATTTGCTTAGGGAGAGATGCCCAGTTACTTCCTGGGGCTGCCAGGGTGGGAGAGTAGACTACTTGCCTGCTTTTTAGTGCTGTAGTAGGCTGAACTTCTGATAGTAGGCTGTCTTGCTGCTTTCTTGAAGCCATGAAGGCTGGGAGGGACTGCCTGCCTACTCCTAGGTGGCTTCTTTAGGTTGCATCACTCGGGCTGTCTGCTCTGCTGCTTCCTGGAGTCATGGATGGGTGGGCAAGCCTGGTTGGCTGATTATCTCAGGCTCTCTGTGAGCCAAGATGCTTAGTGCTGATTGGTTAGGGGCCAAGATGAATGCACAGGACTACCAGGCTCTTTCGGGGAGTGGCTGGAGCACATGAGCTGGGAGTGGCTGTCTGGCTATTTCACAGCGCCCCATGTGGGTGGGGTCTCAAGACTCCCTACAACAGGTTCTCCAACAGGAAAGCAGTGTGGGCTGGGCTCTTTCTCTGGAGCACTGCAGTGGTGTGGCATCCTGGCAGCTTCACAAACTATGCCCAGAGACTAAGAGGTATTTGTGCTGTGCGTAGGGCCTGCTGGGGCCCATCTGCTTACAGTCCTTCCTGGTCCAGGGTTGACAGGAGAGGCAGAATACTAGACGCCATGTGCTTAATTTCTAGTGAACTAGGCCCAGTGTGTAGCTTTGCACTCTAGAGTCTCTGCCACGTGCAGGCTGCACCCCAGTGCTCTGTCTCAAACACTGCATGGAGCAGCTGTTATCTCCCATTGTGTTGGCCTTTATTGTGGAGAAATCTACCCCAGCATCTCTGTTTAGCCTCCCTATTCGCAAGGCAGCTATGCTAAACAAAGTTGTATACATCGTAGGTTGAAACTGGACTAACAGCAGGAGTAAAATTTTAGACATTGTTGCAGCAAACCAGGCGAAATACTACATGATGGCACGTAAGGCACTGAAAGCAGGGGTGGGGAGAGAGAATGAGCTGGGGTGTTCTAAAACCTCTAAGCAGGGCAATTCTATGGCATTTATTTTCTTCTCTCTTTTATTACCTGTTTTCTCTTTTATTACTTTTTTCCTATTCTCTTTGATTACCTTTATTTAAAAAATAAATATTTACTTCACAGAGAGTAAAATATAGCAATAATGGGTATGACATTAGAAACAGCATTTAGAAGACCAGAATGATAGGTATTCCAGGCATGGTTGTAGTATTACACATTGCTGTCCTCGGTGTAGTTGCTTAGTCACAGATATCAGCACATAGAGCTCATCAGGGGGAGAATTCTGCCCATTAACTGCTCATTTCAAACCTGATGGAGATTTCTAGGACCATTGTCTTAACGATCTTGAGTATATAAAGGTATGTTTTTGCCCCTGCCATGTTTCCTAACTTTGCTCCTTGCTTTTTCTTTGGTGTTTAATCCTTAAATTTTCATTTTCCATTTAACTATGTTATTCCTTTCCATTTTCACTTCTTCTTTTGAGTTCTTACACCAGGGAGACTATATGATATTTATGCATGTAAGTCTGGCATACAGCTACTTTTTCTTAGTTCAATGAGAAGAAAATGTACACTAATCTTATACGCTCAATAACTACTTGAAAGACAATGTGCAGCATATTAATTATTGTAACTTCCCTACTAACCTGTTTTGAAAGTGTCTCATTGCTATTTCTTTCTCATTAAAATTAATAAAATTTAAAAAAATAACACTTTTAAGGATGTAGGCTAACATGACTTACTTTCAATTGAATATGATGGTTGCAAGACAGGGAAATGGGAAGGGTAGCCCTTGGTTTTGCTGTTGCTATGTTTTCTCCTTTTCCTGCTTCCAGTCACTTCGTTGTTTAATCCATAACACTTCCAGCTGTGTTATGCCCTTAAGTTCTTATTTTCTTCTCTAAAGTTCTTATATCAGGGAGACTATATGATATTTACACATGCAGGTCTAGTTTATTTCACTAATGAGTATATGTTCAATATACATCCATTTATATATGAAGTCTTCAAACTTATCATTTTTTATAGCTGAGTAATATTCCATTGTATAAAAATACCACATTTTTTCAACTATTCTTCAAATGATGGGCATTTTGGTTGTTTCCAAGATTTGGCTGTTTAGCCCTTGGTTTTGGAAAGTAGGCTTGTGATATTACTGATGAGGTAATGAAGATGAAGAGAGGGGGAACAACTATGGGAGGGGATAGAAAACACAGAGGGTTCATGTGGAAAATGTTAAATTCGAGAACATTATGGGGCACTAAAGTAGGGACATGTGCTATAAGACAGAGCATCGAAACTGGGCTGGCCTGGAAGATAATCCCAGAGCCCTTAGCTTCCGGGTGGTGGTTGCAGCCATCAATCTGGCTGAGGTCAGTTACCTTATGAGGGGACACTACATTAGAGAAGCAGAAGACCAGTGATGCAACAAGGAGGGAGTATACAT
Organism: Myocastor coypus; assembly: GCA_004027025.1. NCBI lineage: Eukaryota > Metazoa > Chordata > Mammalia > Rodentia > Myocastoridae > Myocastor > Myocastor coypus. The sequence goes on from PVJA010016579.1 coordinate 33,736, forward strand.
GATAACCTCGTACGGGAAGGCAGCATGGCAGAACAAAAGCAACAACGTTCTTCTTGCACTTTAAGACAATATTTGTATTGGTTCATGCTTGTAACACATGAGGACCACACCCATTGGGGGAAGCTGGAGCACACACAGGCAACATCTCAATGCTTCCCGCATCTCCTCCCCATGCTTGCCTCCCCGCTCTCCATCTTTTCATCTCCTTTCCATGAAGCCTGGCTTCGCCTCTCTTAGTTCGGTGAGCTACTTAACTTGTCAGTCTCGGTTCTCTAATTTCGAGACAGATAAGAGGGTGTCAGGATGACTAGACATGCTTAGCATTCCGATCACGGTGCCTAGGGTGGGTGGCTGTCATCAGCGTCTTCCTTGTCATTGTCATCACCGCTTATCGAGACTGCTGGAAGTGGGCGTGAAGACACAGCAGATAGCTTCCAAGTGAAGACAGGATGTCTTCTGACACTGCCCAGAAGGAAACCTCAGGTTTTGGTGTTTAAACACTGTCGTGTCTCTGTGGAACATTTAAGATTTTTTTTTTGTGTGTGTGTGTGAGTAATTTCTACTTCTTCATTATGGTGAGACATTCAAAATGACTAGAAATATACTATTGTGATACATTTCTCATGTGTCATACCTATTTCACATGGGTGTTTTAAAGAAAGAAGGTGAAATATTGGGCCAAAATACCCCCAAATTCACTATGGATTGCAGTGAAAAGTGGAAAGAAAAACCTCTATGTAGAATAAGAGATGCATAAGATGGGAATTGTTGAGCTTCATTTTCACACCAACTCTAAGAGATGCTCCCCTTCCCACCTGTAACCATTTTGTATTATATTCAGCATATCAGTGAGAAAATATTGACCCATTATTCACCTAGGCATAGAAGAAAAAACCCTAGAGTTAGCCTTATGTAAATAGCAAAGAAAGAAAAGATTCTTAAGCAGTGTGGGAAGGGCTGGCCAGGTAGCTCAGTGGATTGAAGCTCCAGCTTAGGCAGAGCACAGTGGCCAAGGTTCAACCCCCAACATTCTGTGCCAGCCCTGCCCCTGTGGTGCACCAAGACAGTGATGGAGACTGGACATGGTGGCATGCACCTGTAATCCCAGCACTTTGGGAGGCTGAAAACAGGAGGATCACTATGAGTCTGATCTGTGTAGTGAGACCCTGTCCTAAATACAGAAAAACATACAATAAAATTAAAAAGTTGGGGAATAGTCTTCTAGTTATTACCCTTGTGAAGCAGGAGGTCTGTAGCTTGCCGATAAACCTCGGTGAATTTTTGTGGACAGCAGCATGACTCTTCTGTCATGCCTGGACAAATACCTGGCACCCAAAATAAAGGAAGGAAAGGTTTATTTAGCTCACGGGGGAGGTTTCACTCCGTTCTCAGCTAGCTCCAAGGCTGATTGGCACATGGCAGAGAGCAGCCGTTTGTTGGCAAAGAGCAGAGAGCCACAGGAGGGACAACAGCTCAGGCGTCTAGCTAGCCTCTCTCCCCTCCTTACATTGTAATACAAACCACCTGCCCCAGGGTGGGCGCAGCATCCACACCTACAGTAATCAATCGCAAACTTCAGAAGCCACCCATGATGTTATGCATGAGGCTTTGGGGGACAGCCAGACACAAAGCATAGCACAAAGTCTATTGAAGATACTATTATGTAATTAAATGAAATGAAAGGCTCTGGGGCAAATTATAAGACTTCTCAAACCTCATCTTGAGGTACAGCATTTAGGGGTCTTCCTGTGGAATACTCCAGCTTTACATTGATACCTAATAAAATCATGTTTTACAAACACAAAGCCGTAGCAACCAGACAGTAAAATGTAGGCAAGATTTGTGCAAGGGCGGCATGTTATAGGGTGCGTGCATTCTACTTCAGAGGGCAAGCTACTAAATTTAATTTTCAAGTGGGCAGAATATTTTAGCACTCTGGTAATCTGACTTGGTGGATTAAGTCATGTGAAGTTTCTCTTTATTAAAGAATATCTAAAAGGGTGGACTTAGGCTCAGGGATAAGCCAGAAATTCGGTTAGAAAATAAGACCTTCAAGAAGATTAATTGAGCTTGGGTTATTCTGCCTGAAGCGTGAAAAGCTAATGAGACATTTATCAGTTGTCTGTTTATATCTTTATTGCTTTTGTAGGTTAAAATAATATATGCTTGTATAAAATATTCAACTGATACAGAAATGCGTGTGCAGAGTGATTAGATACTGTCTTCTAACAATGATCTCTGACACAAACTCTATATTCATTTCTACTTTCTCCTTTCTTCTTATCAAAGCATTAATATGCATTTTAAGTGACATTTGCTTTCAGTGCAAATCTACTCAGATTGGTAAAGGAGGACGGGGCGGGAAGACAGGAGAGACATCACATGCAGTACAAATCTGGGAAAACAAAACGGTACACGGTTTGGCAAGCATTTCTTTCTATCACCAACATATTGGGTAGTAAAAAGGAAGAAGAGACGTGTCATTAGGATTATGGGAAATAAAGACTCCTGCTCTATTCTCCGCACTTCCTGTCTGAAGTAGAGAAGGTGAAGGTGGAGTTCATAGAAGGCAGGAAACTCCGTGTCACGTCTCTGCTCCTACGGCTGACGTTCCATTGGTCAACCTTCCACCTTCTTGCCTTCTGTCTCCATTGTCTATTTCTTGGAAGCTGGAAGCCCACATATGCCTGTTGGCTAAAGCCAGCATGAAAGATATATTTTTAAAGTCTGCTGAAAGCCGGGTTAGGTGCAGTCTTCACGAACTTCTCTCCCAGTTGTTGTATATTGAACACAGCATGGTAAGAAACTTTTCAAGCCATCTGAAAATCACGAGACAATGCCCTGGAGGCCAACACACTCGAAATAGAAAGCCCAAAGACAGGAAGAGTTTGGGCCCCCGTAGCAAGCCTGCATGGCATCAACAGAGCCAGAACCTCACAGCTCCAAATGTCTTGGTGGTGGAAAAATAGCCCTGGTTGTTAAAGCTTCTGTCAATTTGAATTTCTGCTAGTGGTAGCTGTAAGCACGTCTCACTGACAGGATGTCAAAACCACTTCTGTTATCTGCCTGGGCGACCAGTGGATAGAATCCCATTGTCAAGATCTTTAGGAACCAGAACCAGGCTTTCCCTCAGAGACCTAAGAAGTATATCCAGTAGAATCTCTTTCTCTACCTCAGAAGCCTATTAGGGCATGGGGCAATTTTCTGTGTAAGTATTGTGCTGTCTCAGGGACGTGCAAAAGAGACAAAGTCATCCTGGCAATATCAGAGGATAAATACCAGAGCGATGTGGGCCAGTGCTGGATCGGAACCCAGAAGAGAAAACTGGTTTGGATTAAAACAAAAAGGTAGTTTGGCCCTTGTGCCCAGAAATGTATTTCTCACCAAAAGTTCTACCAAATAAGCTTGAAAAACAGCCACTCTGGGGGCTGGCGAGATAGCTCAGTGGTCTAAAGCACCTTCTTAGGCAAGTTTAGGCAACTGCAGGGACCACAGTTCAATCCCCAGCACCACATACTGCATCAACCCCACCTCCAGGGCAGGCTGAGCTGGCTGCAACATAAATAAATAAAGTTACAAAAAAAAAAAAAAGAAAGAAAGAAAAGAAAAGAAAAACAGAAAAACAGCCACTCTGGCTTTTGCTCAGAAGCGAGGCTTAGGCATTCAAAAGGCAGGGGATGTGTTGAGTGCCCAGGTTTTCAGTCTGTCACTTTGTAGCTGGGAGCCTTCCAGAGATCTCAGCACTTTGTGTTGTCATCTCATATGCAAAGTGGCCAGAATAGTGGCAAAAATGACACCTATTGGAGAGGATTTTCACAAGAATCAAATGAAGTGTCACATACACAGTTTTCAAAACAAAAGTCCTTAACCTGTTACTGATTATGAAAAAAAAATGCTCAATAGTGTGAACAATTATTCTACTTAATACTTTCTGTCTCATATTTCTTAAGAGAATTTTAGGGAGAGTTTTTTTAAAGCCTAATAAATGCTTTTTTAAAGCATAATATTGTAGTGCTCGTTCTGCAGTTTTTAAAATGTATTTAGTACAGGGTCGACACGGTCTTCACTATACAGGTGTGGCTCCTAGTGATCCTTCCTGTTCCTCTGCCTCCCAAACATTGGGATTACAGGTGCACACCACCACACCCAGTCTCATTCGCTGTCTGGCCGTGCTCTGGGAGTAGGGTGTGGCCAGCACAGCATACCGGAGATTAAACCCCGGTCTCAGCGTCTGCCTAAGCAGGGCTTTAATCGGCTGAGCTATCTGGCTGACCCTCGTTCTGCATTTTTCAACTAAGCTCAGTTAATGTTTTTATAGGTTGTTGCTTTTGTCTGGCTTTCATATATTCTAGTTGTTCTCTTGAAAGATACAAAGACCTTAGAGGGAAATCCACTGACTTTACCTGAAACTGTTCAGCCTGAATTGGCTTTAGAACTGCCCAAGGGGCTTGGCCACAGGTGAGTTCTATGTAGAACAACCATAAACTCTATTATTCAAACTGCTCGTAGGAAAGCAAGAGCAACGGCAGTAAATCCATTTGTGTCTTCGCTAAATGAGTCCTCCTTTTAAGACACAATTGTTCCAAGGATTCTCTCCTGGCCCTCAGCCTCCCCCCTTTCAGCCCCTACCTTATCTTCCTCTTTTTGGATAACTTCTTTTTTATGGGCTTTGGAAGTTGTAGAGAGGGTTGAATGTCTGGAAGGAGACAGAAATGAACCTTCCTCCATATCTGTGCAAGGGGGTGCTCCTGAAGAAGCAGACTGCAAACAGCCAGACATGCTTTGTAACATTTTACAGTTGTGTCGAACAGCACTGTAGTGAACATTCGAAGTGCCTACTTAGTGTTGCATCTGTAAGGCCCCCTTTAAGCTGACCTTATTCTCATTCCGCACATAAATTCTTTGCTCTGGCAAAATTCTTTTATTTGTAAGTACGGGATCTCAGAACATAACAACCCCTCTCATGCCAGAAGGTGCTTTCATAAACATGTGTATGAAGCATAGAGGAAGAGCACAGGTTGTTAGCATGTAAGAGAGCTGTTGATTTTTACGTGTTACCTTCTGAAGCATGACCTGTATTTTTCATGGGGTCAAGGTGGTGCTGTAGTTTAAAAGTAGCAACACCAACCCTGGCACGTAAGATTAAATAAATGCTCTTGATGTGCCAGACACTTTATGAACACATTATGTACTCATCACAACTTGAAGAGGCACAGCATATTATTAATGCTATCCTACGAACAAGGAAATGAGACAGGGAAGTCCGTGTGAACAGAGCCAGCATGCAAGTAGGGCTTGGAAAGCATCAGATTGTCATCAGAAAGCCAGGACTTCCTTTTACTTTCAGAATTGCTTCATAGGCTTCAGTAAAAATTATAAGACATGAGTCTTCTCCTGGGTAAACAGAATGTGGGGTGATTGGAGCCATTTCTCTATGACTTTGTGTTGTCATCATGAAGCCGAGATTACGCTGCGCTTTAGATGCAGGCAATGGTGCAGAGAGAGGGGACATGTGTCAGGAAATAATCTACAGCAGTCTTCCTTGCCTATGTCCCAGGTAATAAGATTTTAGCTACTGAACTTTTTTGCCCTTGTAAGAAAGAAAAATAGATTTAAATTACTGTATGGCTTTCTGACCTATTTAATTGCCTGGAGAAAAATCTTTGCTCAGAGGGTGGCATTCTCTCCCAAGTTGTCATGCACTGAACAGGGTAGAATTTGGCTGGGAAATGAACAAAAGTTTTCTCACTTCAAGTGAAGCTAGAGCTCTGATACGGTCTTTCAATAAAAACACAAAACAGATCTGTGTCTTACTAACCTTACATGCATTTTATAGTCGAGCATGTTTGGCTGTAAGTAACAGCTTGGACGGAAGAGTCACTGAGGCTGTAGAGGTGTCACAAAGCCCAGACACATTTTAGTGTATACACTGAGATGCAATTGAACATCAGTGGGGGAAGATGCAAGGACGAGTATCTCCTCCCAGTTCCAGCCCTCCAAGGTCAACTCTCTCGCCACATTTCCATGTGAACATACAAGATATCTTAAATTAACACTAAAAGCCTCTGGATTTCCTCCTGCCACTAACCTGTTGCCTCTCCGCTAGTCTCATACCATTAAGAAATCTTTGAAAACTCTGCCTTCCCAATCCATCCCCATCTGACCGTGTCACCACCACCTTCTGAGTTCAGCCAGTGCCACCCATGCTGGGAAGCACTGCTCCCTCACCTGCTGCCTGACCTGTCCCCGTGCTGCTCCTTAATGAGGCTACCGTTGTCAAGAATATTCTTTCCCCTTGACTTATCTTGGTTTCTTCTGCTCTCTACTCTGATGCCATTTATCAAAGCTTTTCCTGGCACTGTGTTTAAATATTTCATTGCCATCCTACTGTCACCTCCTTTTCTTTTTTGTCCCACTCTGCCTTAGTTTCCCAACAGTACTTACCCTGAGATCTATAATACTGTGCATTTATTTAATTGCTGTCTTTGTCTCTCAACTAGATGACAAGCCCAGGTGTGGCACAAGAAATGTGTTGTCTAATGTTCTGTATCAGCACCTAGAACAAAATCTGGAGCAGGATAAGAACCCAATAAAGTTTTGTGAAATGATATCTTATGCATACCTAGTATAAGACTGCTGGGTTATGTGTTTGTTTTTATACTTTGATAACTCTTAAGTCATAGGGGCTATGATGAATATGATTGTTACATTTATAGAAATGATACCAATAAACGTAATTGTTTTTTTAAAAAAACACCCAGAGATATCCATGCTGTAAGGCTTCAGAGGGGGTTAAAGCTGGATTGGAGTGCTAGAAGACCCAGGAAGATTCCACTACACATCTCACCTTTCCCTCCCTTCCTGTTTGTCTTATTTTTCTCTTCCTATTGGCTGGCTTTTTTCCCACTAGTTTACAAGTTGCCATATTCTTCATTCAAGTGATCTCCCAGTTCTTGAACATGGGCTCAGGGATTCTTTGTCAGGGTCACGACCAGGAGTGGCTCCTAAGATGTCATATGGTTCTTTCCCAAGCATGACTTGTGCTGTAGAATGTTTCTAATCCTGGCCCTACAAGAGACGACCTTTAGGCCTATGGTCCTATGAGTTCTCTCCTAAATAATAGAAACATTTAGCTGGTGTTGCAAGTGATGGAGAAAGTTAATGCACATCTGTGTGCCGAGGCTCTCAGATATAATTGAATTGCATGGTTTTACTGAACAATCTATGTGACAGCAATTTCTGGGAATGCTAGAGGATGAGTGAAACCTAAACACATGCACGAAAGAGGGCATAAGGGGAGGGGAAAACTTCTGAAGGTGGAAAATTTTCTTAGTCTATATTCATAGAAAAGGGTAGGTTCTTTGATTTTTAGAATGTTATTAAAAGGTCATTTTCTCTAAAATGTCTGAAATATCCATCATCCCAGTCATTAACATTTCGATGGGATTTATTAAGGAAGAAATACTCATTTCAGGTGTTAGAACATATTTGGGACAGAAGTTGTGTGTCAAATAGGACGAGAAAATGCCAAAGTTATGATAAATCTTAAGCACGCCCCTTTAACCTTGGTTAGTTCTCTGCTTTTCAAATGTATTTCTCATTGTTTTCAAGACCATCAAATGTTATTCTATGGCTTTACCTTGGTACTTCTCAGAGACTTCATTACGCAAAGACTCAGTGTACATTATCTCGAGGGCTTGATGCACATGGGTTCTAAGCTTCAGGAAAAATCATGGAATTTTATGTTCGAGGGAAAGCTTCTACCATTGTTTACCAGATCAGAACATGAGTAAGAGATTGTATGCAACCAAATGATAAAGAGGGACCGTGAACCTTAAAGAGTCACCTATGCTTCATTCTGTTTCCACTTCTGCATGGTGTGTACTGCACTGCACCTGTTCATTGAATCTGTCCATTGGATTGCGTTTTTCAGAGGTGAACATGTCTGTTTTTAACATTTCCTTCAGAGAAAAAGAGAAGACACATAATAGTGGTGTGGTTCACTTCCGTTCTCAAATTGCTTGTCTCTTATAGGCTGTTGTGGTACGATGCTCTGAGACCTACTAGTGGATCTGAGGTACATGTGTCAAACCTGAGGTACATGTGTCACAACGAGCTTTTGTTTTCATTGAGAGCTTTATGGTTTTGGCAGACTTCAGGGATGAGTGGGGGAACGCTTAGTGCCCGAGAAAGAGCCTCTCAGATGGTTGCCGTCCAGACGGTGGGAAATACAGCAACGTGAGGAAGAGAAGGAGGGAAGGGAGGCACCTGGAGCCGGGAAGATCTAAAGTGAGAACTGAAGCCCACGGGGAGAGCCGAGAGAGAAACTCCAACGAAGAAGGCAAAGGTAGTGGGCAGAGACTTCTCCCCAAGGTGGGACTCACTGCACTGGAGGAGTGGTTGAAATCTAGGGACACCCACTGACTGCTGGTGACCCCAGAGGCCTCCACAGAGACACGCAGCAGCAGAGTGGAAGTGAAGAGCTGCACCATCTAGGGTGGCAGCTGAGGGCTTGTTTACCCTGTGGGAGAGGGCAGCTGGCTGGGAGCATCCTAGAGAGGGGTCGGAGTCCCTGCAGAAGCTCCCGGCAGAGTAGAAGGCAGCTCCCGGTGCTCTGACTGCTGCAGCGTCTGGCTTCAACCTGGCTGCAATCATCCACAACCCCACCACAAAGCTCCTGCTGGCTTTTGGGGTTAAGTCAACGCAGATCTGGACTCTGTCCCTGTACATTGTCTAACGGTGAAAGCGGAGACAGACCTGGAAGTGGACTCTGCTTTGTTTCCGCTCTCTCTTTTATTGTTTGTGTTGTTCTTGTTATGGTTGTCACTTTGTTTTTGTTTATTTTTCCTGCACTGTTTGACCTTGTTTTTATGTGAGTGTGAGCGAGATTCCCAGGCTCTCTGTGGGCGTGGTTCTGTGCTGTTCTGTTAGTTCTTCCTTCTCTCTCTCCGTCCTTTCTTCTGGCTCAGATTCCCAAAGTTTGTGCGATCCACTTTCATTCTCTGGTCTTCCTCTAATGTCTAATGTCTCCCTCCTTTCCTACTTCTCTATTTTTCCCTAACCCCTTTTATTTTATTTTCATTTATTTATTTATTTTTAAAGGATTATTTATTTATTTATTTATTTATTTTTCTTGTTTCACAACCTTTGTTTATTCACTTTTTTTTTTTTTTTTTAAATGGCTGGCTCAGCCTGCCCAGAGGGCAGGGTTGGCATAGCATGTGGACCTGGGTATTGAACTTCGGTCCCTGAAGCCGCCCTGAAGCCGCTCAAGCTTTCCCAAGCAGGGCTTTATTTATTTATTTTTTTAACCCTTCTAAATCAACATTATTATTTTTTTCTTTTCCCCTTTCTTTTCTTTGAAAGTTGACATATTGCATATTGTCCTCACAATCGTTCTACAGAGTGTAGTGTGTGGGCATGACCCACCTCCCTATTGATGTTGCTTAGAAAAAAAAAAAAAAAAAAAAAA